>JAOEHY010037242.1:0-26727 GCA_025447955.1 Psilopsiagon aurifrons
TCCCTGCCCATGGCAGGGGGGTTGGAACTGGATGAGCTTAAGGTCCTTTCCAACCCGAACTATTCTATGATTCTATGTTTTTCCTAATATCTCTGAGAATTAAGAGAATTAATGCTTCTCTCATGTCAAGAGGAGGTTACTAAATAAATCAATTACAGAAATCTGTTAGAATAGGAAGGCACTAATGCCAAGACAAGAATCTCCATGGTTCACATGTAGGCCAATGAATGGTTAATTAGTTAACATAGTACAGGGAAGAAAATGGAAGTGCAGTGGATAAGCTGTAAAATCACTACAGAGGATAAGAATAGAGAAATATTACATATGTGATAAGCTCTACCAACAAAAAAAAAGGGCCAATTTAAACAGTGCTGACAAAGATTATTGGAAATATCAGATCTTTGCCAAAATCATTTAAGAGAGAATTTCATACTCATAGAACGGCCTCAGCCACATGGAGACAATGATGGAGATAAGATAGAAAGATGCAAAGTCAACAAAGCTACTAAAAAAATTGGGAATTTTTTTTTCTTAAAATAATTATTTCTGGTCTGATTATTTCTCATGACCCAGTGGAATTGCTTCTCAAAGTCGTCACAGCTGCCTTCTAATACGAAAAGTCTTTGTAACAGATTCAGTACTCATAATGTGTATTTCATTAGCAGTAAAAATCAAGTATTTCTGAAGAGTTTTATCAAAATTCAGTTTAGGTGAATGTTCTTGACCATAAATGTTTTTTCCTTTAAAGAATCATATAAAGAAAATGCAAAAGGGATTCAAGAATTTAAGACAAGCTTGTAAAACGTAGGGAATATTTTTGGAAATGATTTTGTAGTCTAATTGCATCTCAGACTTATCACTTAGCTCCCTCCTAATAAAAAAACTCTTAAAAAAAACTGTATTAGCAACCAAAAATACTGACAAAGGAATTTAAAGTACAGATGAGTTGAAATGATTTCACATCTCTGTACCAGTAACAATAAGAGATTGTATAAAGTGATACATAAAGAACCCTTTTCCTACATGCATGGGATGTCAAGGGAATAGTTTCACTGGCTTTCTTCAGTGATGATCAAGTCTTACGCTGGTCTGGAGGGTAGGAGTTGCAGAAGGACATACTAGCATCTTACTCCAACACTACTATACAAGCTATGAAAAATATGCCAGAAGTATCACCTATAAAAGTCTTTTCTTTAGCCACTTCCATTTCAAGGAGTTTCACCACCTCAACTGCTGCCAATTCCAATCACTGGAACTGTGGAATCCCCTGGGTCAACTGACATTTTAGTCTACACTGTGATTCTATGATAAGTTATACTGTATAAACAGCAGATTAGATAGAAGGCACTGAAGTTGATTCAGGTACTGATACAGTTCACCTTGCCACAGGGATCTGGTGAAAGGCATGTGTTACATAAAATATGAGTAATTTCTGGGAGGATTTCACATTTAGCCATTGAAGCCACTGAAGCCCTTCCAGTCATTATCAAAACCAAAACCATCTATTTGGCATCTTTAAAGAGCACAGAAGCTCTCAAGAAACAGCTTTTAGTAATAAAATCAGGTATGCAACTAGTCCTGTACAAAATTCATGTACAACAACTGAAGATATGTAAAGGAATACAGGAGAAGTAGAAGCATTTTAAGGTTAACTTTCTCATTTTACAATATAGATCAATTCTTCCTGAAAAGAAGCTGTTTCAAACATAAATACAGCACGTTTAGGAACTACTAGATGACAGAATCATTATGTGTTCCTACCCACAAACCTCTCTTAAGCATCATGTTTTACAAATCTGTCAAAAAAATAAGTTCAACTGAAAGCCTTTAAAGGGGAACTCAGGCAGCCTAAATGTGATAGCAAATACATGGTTCCATATGCCTTAATATTCATGTGTTTTTCCATAGTTACTGTATTTGTGCGCTGTGAAAAGCAGAAGATAATAGCGTTAAAGGGAATTAAACTGGAATAGTTATTCATTGCACCAGACAAATCAGCCATATCAACAAAAAGTCAAAGAAAAAAATTAAAGATTTCCATACACATTAAAAACTATTTTTTTTTTATTAATTTAATCCCATATTCTTATTAAAGATCCTGGGGAAATAAATGAGGAGAAAACTATTACTCAGTACTATTTTAGCTTCAAAATTTCCCAAGACTTGCAAAACATAGGGTCCAAATTAATCACCTTTGTACAGAAGGTTGTTACTACTGTCTACACAGTAGTAACACTCCTAATCACTGACACTACTAATCACTACACATGCTAAGTGATGTTTGGAGTAACAGTAACACTTAGTAAAAAGGCACACACACCCCCACAAAAAATACTGCTGTGATGTGAAGAGCACCTCCATTTCCCAAAAGTATCATTAATGAAATAAATCTGTCTGGTGGAAAAAATATCCAAATAAAGAAGTCTTAGCTTCTGGCTTTTTGCTATAGGTTGGGGACGAGGCAAAGGAAATCACATCTGGGGCTAAGAACTTGGGGATTACTGCCTTGGGAGGGTAGGAAGGTCGAGGGAAAAGAGGCCAAACACTGGGGAGGAAGAAAGGAAGAGAGGGCAAGAGAATAAGGAGCAGAAGGTGTGCTTACTGTTTGGTTATCTTCATACAGCTTCAAGTCATATCCACTCAGCTCCACACAGAAAATTATTGCTGTAACCCCCTCAAAACAGTGGATCCATTTTTTGCGTTCAGATCTCTGTCCACCCACATCCACCATTTTGAAAGTCAGCTCTTTGAAGGTGAACTTATTTTCTACAATCCCTGTGGTCATGTCCCGAGAACGCAGAATATCTTCCACTGTAGGGATGTAGTCCAGTGCTGCAATCCTTTCCAGGTCATTTAAGTAGTATGCAGCATTATCCTCTAGGTGGTACTCGTTGGAGCGACAAAAACACTCCTGCACACCAGGGTCTGCCCAGAGCCTTTTCATGACTCCCAGGAGCTCAGGGGTAATCTCACCTTTGCTCTCAGCTGGGCCTGTCAGGGCAAAAAGCTGTACAGCATCATATGCTCTGTCAGGATTGTGAAACTCTATCTTAAGGGTGGCTAGAGCCCGAATAATACGTGTGAGAGAGTCAATTGCATTATAGATAATTAGAGGTTTGTACTCCTTACAGGCCTCCAAGTTAAAGCCACCACTATGAATGATTTTCATCTGCTTTACAATAGTGCTCTTCCCAGAATTGCTGGTACCCAGGAGTAGGAGCTTAATCTCTCTTCGCTGTCGCTGACTTTCAGAGCGCAGGTGGCGGTCAATCCTACGGGACCGCCGCGCTGCCTCTTTCTCCTCAGAGCTTTGCCGACATCCCATGGTATAGCAGGTGGTTACGGAAGGGGAGGCTTGGAGATTGTCTCACTCTGTTTGTGTCTCTGAAAAAGATCTGCAGTGTCTTTCAGTTCCCGTGCCCAGTACACCTTGAACGAGAAAAAGAAGTTGCTCTCCAATACCTGATGGTCTGAGATGCCTGTACCACCTAATTCAGTCCCAGCAGGGGTGCAAACCCATGTAGATATGCAACCACAGAAATAGTCTCTTCAGCAGATCTCATGGCACTCCCCTTTCCAGCGCATAAACAGTGGCACATTCCTGTTACTGAAGGCACACTTCCCTTTGCCACTGTTTGTCTAGATCCATGAAATACCCTTTTCTGTTCTGCATAATTATTTGGCTGCCTTCTGTCCAAAGGTAAGGAGCTGCACTTTCACCTTCTCTGCTCTAGCTCTTCTCTTTTAATTGTATTTTCTGGTTGCTGTGGTGATGCTGCTAGATAAAGCTGAAGCTCTTTTCAATGGCGCTGTATTTGTTTTGTTTCTCTTCCCCCAGTTCTTCAGCTGATCCAGTTCAGCTTTGTAAATCAGTGCTTTCCACCTGCCAAACAATGAGAAAAGAAATTAATGAAATGAGAGACTCTGCTTCCTTGCTGCGAACCACTCACTTTCTCCTTCTCTTCTAGACTTCTAAACCTTTTATTATTCCAGTAATGGATCAGAAAATACAGATGGAAAAATATGTAAAGAAAAGCAAAAATCTAAAACCATAGCAAAAACATAGGGACAGCTGAAGCTTGCAGACCTAAGAAAATGTGGTCTCTGAACAACAGTAAATCAAATCTCCTTTTCAGCCTTCCGAGTTTTATTATCTAAACCTACATGAAAACAAACAGTGCTGAGCTGTGCCCCAATTTCTCCCTCAGCAAGAGCTTATGGCAGTGCTCTTCCTGCACAGTCCTGTTCTGACTGGTTTTCCTGAAGCAGAAAAATGAAACAGACTCACAACTACTTTCCCCAGTCTCTCTATTTATGTCAGTATCTTGTACTCAAGACAGACGTCCTCCTGAGTTTTCTTTCATCTTTTCTGAATGCATGGAACATTTAAATAACTAAATTAGGAAGCGAAAAGAGGTGATCAACTTTGCTTCATGATTTTGCAAAAGGGAGAGTTACTGCAGAATAAAGTAAGAGATCATCTTTTCCCTTGGAGACCAGTACTGTGCAACATACTATGTGCCTCCTGCCTCCTCAATAAAGTGATGCACTACTACAACAAACTTTGTGAGCTTCCTTCCATAGCCAAGCTAAGTGCTATTAAGCCTCCTCTCTTCCATTTTTAAAAAGGAAAATCTGAGGTACAGTAAAAGTGAATAGTGACTGTAAGTCACTATTAAGTACTATACTTACTATATATGTTTACTAGAAGTAAGCCTAAGTGAATAGTGTTTCACACAAAAAGTACAGGAAATGCCATCCCAAGCAAGGGCTGACAACTTTGCAGTGACTGTTAGAGCAATTAGTCTTTCCCAAATTTGGGGTTAAGCCTCCTATTTGGAACTCTGCAGAAGGCAACAGCAGGAAGCAGTTACCTCTCACAGAGGGAAAACACATTACTAACAGCTGATTGGTGATAACTTGCCTCTTTGCTAGGAAGGGCTTACTGCTCCCACTAAGCTCCAAGCACAGTGGGCAGCAGAATCACAAATGTCATGGCTTCCACATTGTGAGCTGGCCCCAGCCCACCTTGGCATCTATCTTGCTGCCTGCTTACTTGTGCCTAGGGGGTTGTCAGTGAGTATTTTTACAAACTGAACTACACACCACTGAGATACTCCCAGAGATAAGGTTGAGTTCAGAGCCTACTACAGAAATACAAATTCTACTATATTTTAATAAGACTGAATCTTCCAGATTTTTTTTCCAAAGTTGCTATAGAAGTCTTTGGAAGTTTTCTTGCATGAACTTCCTAGCATTTCATTGTAGATGTCACAAAGCATTAAAATACGTATTGAAGAGGATGATTTCACACTAATAGGAAAGTGACAGAATGATCCAAGCCAGATGTTGAACAGAAGCTTTGGTGAGAAAAGAAACTGAACTACAGCTACTTGCAACTTCAGGTACATTGCTTTCTTTCTAAGCATCACAGCAGAAGTTTCAGTGATCAAAAGATATTTCAGGACTCCAAAATATTAATCTGTAATTAAATATTTTAAACAAAGCACTGGATTTAGCAATACGTGTTTTTCCTTTCTCCACATCACCTACATCATAGGATATGAGTCACTTACATAGATATAGAGCAGGACATGGTGGTTCCAATTCTTACTTGGCCACACTGCTCCAGTTGAAAAATATGAACTTACATTTACCTGACTTCTATTTTAATGTGTAACATATTTATAAATGCATATACATTAAATAGTAGATGTTTTGTAAGATACTGCTTTACTATTGAGAATTTCAACTCTTGCTTTTTTTCTTGCCAAAAATGCTTATTAGCCAGGGATTCCAGCAAGATCTTGCCTTGCTCTCCCAGTAGTTGTCACTATAGTAGAAATTAATTATAGTAGTAATTAATTATGTCAAATAATAGTTTTAGCTAACCTTTAAGTACAGTTAACTGAGATACAGCACAGCATGAAGACTTCAAGATGGGAGCTTCTCACATATAGGTGAGGAAGATTACATCAGCTGCAGTACTGAAGGTAGTTTCAGTTAAAAATCAATAAACATCACTTTGTGAATTCCAAACTCACATTTACAAGGAAAATATCATTCTTAGAACATTTATTTGGGAGGGTAATAAATTATATATCTAGGATTTCATTCCTGAGCTCGTCGAAACAAGTGTAATGATCTCAATCTTCACTGTTTTGCAAGAGGCGTTACTATTCTTCTGTTATGCATACATGCTTCGTCACAGTGGGCTATCCTAATCTTAGTTTCTATACTTTGTATAGCTTTGTCTCTGAATGTGCTTAAAAACACAGATCTCTTCCAATTTATGATTGTCTGACAAGTAGAAAGGTAGAGTTTATGCGTCTGCTTTCGAATCTAAGTCCCCACTGTTATGCATCTGTGGGATCTACAGTTCTGTAACAGCATCTTGGTATTAGGCAGGTTCTTGCAATACACTGGATCCCTTTTGAGCAGTTTCCAGTATCCAAATGTCAAGGTATCTGGGGACATGAAACATGCACGTATGGAAGGACAAACAGTTTTAGCAGTCACTGTTAATCCCTTAACATCAGAGAAAAAGGACAGAGCCAAGGGATGACAGTTCTACATATTCATTCCTGAAGTCTGCTGGGATGTTAGCATGGGACAGTTGAACTTGCAAACACTCACCCTGAGATACTTTCACTGATTCTATATTTACCTTTAAATCCCTTCCTAACTAACCCTGCTTAAGGGAGACACATAGTTGAACCAATGTAAACCTGGATTCATGACTACCACAATGAGACAGTATAGGTCAGAGCTGCTGCCAGGGCATTGAGGAGAGCTTTATATTTTAGTTAGAATAAGATGAATAGATGAGTGTTGCAAACAACTGCAAAATTCCACAACTGGCACTTTGACCACAAAAAGGTGGTAAAAAACAATCAGCATATGAAGTATATTGATATACTTGGATATCCCACTCATTCCTGCCTCTCTTTAGAGTCCCAGAACACTGTTAACATATGCATTTTCAGTACAGCAGCTTTTACTCAGTTCTGAAGATCTCCTGTACAGTATTTCAACTTCCCATCTTCTTTCTTGCTCCTATTTAAACCCACCTTCTCACTCCGTTCTTTGAATGCCCATGCTTCAACTCCTGCCTGTAAAGCCACCCCAAATCCACAGGCATGAAGTTAATTAACTAGAACAGGACTTCTGCAGTGGTCAATTCCAAAAACTAACCACAACAGTATTACTCTCAGTTGTTCTGAACTAGTTACCCAGTCAGTACATCAAGTCACATCTACATGGCAGTATGGAGTGTTTATCTGTTGTCTTTGCCAGTATGGACCATGATGTATGAACAGGCTTGTAATGTAAGCACTTTGGATACCTAAAATATAAAAATGTCTGAATCCTTTCCCCCAAATGCTAATACCTGGTCGAAAATTCTACAAGAAGAATCTTAATAGCAGCTACATTTATCTTTCCCTTTGCACATTAGCACATGAAGAACAGATTAATCAGCAGAAAGTTAAAATAACAGCACACACTTTCATAGAAGGGTAATCAGCACAAATTTAATACATCAAAGATGTGGGAAGGAAAATCCTCCAAAACAAGGAGTTATGCTTTCTTCAAATAACTGGCTTTTTCCAGTGGTCACAGAATATGAAAAATAAAAGTTGAAGCTGTGTCTTACTGAGTAGCTTTCCAGCCACACAGAGAGAATGGAATTACTATATCGGATATCTGCCCAAATTCTTGTTTTCATTGCATAAAAATTAGATTGGGCTCCATTAATCATGTTTATTCTGACATGTTCAGAACACTTAAGTCCTCATCATTATCTAATGACATGACATTTGCTGTCATGTCATTAAGACCTGGTTGAATTCTTTGTGACATTTTCGGTGCATGTCTGCGATTAAAGATGAACAATTTTGCATGCAGCATATTTGGGACTCCCCCTCCTCTCTTTAGCCAAGCTTCATCCTGGGAAAACAAAAAGGCACACTAGAGACAAGCAGCAAGAGGATACATATTCCTCCCAAAATGCATCAGCGCTCCTGATAAATCTGGAGATTTTATTCCCATATAAATAGAATTTTTATTAAATTTTCTGTTATTGGCTTCAACAATCACTTATGACAGTTTGGTAGAAAGCCACTTTCAAGAAAAAATAACTCTTTTCAGACCGCTTGTACACTCTGTATTGCTTCCTACTGCATATTTCCACAGACATTCAGGTGGATCATTCACATCCCACAGTGGTTTACCTATCAATTATTCTGCTTGTCATTCATTCCTATTGCATATTTTTATAACATATTTGGATATCACTATTTCAAGTAGGAATACAATGGAGCAATTCTATTATTGCTTTGTAAAGCAGAGTAATAGATACTATTTCCCAATAGTTCATGACAGTAAGAAAACTGATTTAAGTTTTTCCACATACACTAAGAAGCATCTTCCGCGTTCACAGCCACTGCTTTTTAAAGTTAAGAAAAAGAATAACTTTATGGAGCCAGGACAGTAATATGCAGTAGCAGTAACATAACAGTTTGTACAGATCAACTTCCTCTCACCAGGTTTACTTTTCCTTGGAACATACTCAGAAAACAAAGCAGTCTAGAATTCTTTCTGAAGGTTTTTTTAGAGCAGTTTTTGTATCAAAAATGGAAGTGTCTCATGGCTGTAACTTCCTAATTAGATGAAAGTATTTTCAGTTACCGTAATGGAAAGTCCTATTGCTTCCTTGCACTGTGCACATTTCTCTCTAAACTTAAACAACAAAACAATCTTATTCTTTGAATGATCAGATTACACTGCATATGTAGAACTGGTTGCCCAGAGAAGCTGTGGCTGCCCCATCCCTGGCAGTGTTCAAGGCCAGAGTGGACGGGGCTCAGAGCAACCTGGTCTGGTGGAAGGTGCCCCTGTCCATGGCAGGGAGTTGGAATCGGATGAACTTTAAGGTCCCTTCCAATGAAAACCATTCTGATTCTGTGTGTATATAAACTAATACACCTGCCTTCTCCTGACAATTGAAGCTGCTCAAAATGTTAATATATTTGTTTAATCTGATGTTGTATGTGGGCTCTCTTGTAATGATCGAAATGGGTAGTTCTTTACACAACATAAAATTAACATGCCCTGAACCCTGAGCTTACAGGGATCTATTTCAATTACCGAAGATGCAATGCCAAAACAATTTCTAGAGTGGGAAGAATATTTGAGAAAAATTCTACACCAGTTTATTATATAACATTCTTCTGTCCATACTTTCATAGCAAACAAAACCAGTCATTATTGCTGTTTCGTATCTAGTCTTGCTCTTTGTCCTTACCCATCACTTCTGTCTTCTTCAAACTGACCTCTGTGTTTGCAATAGTAAACACTTATCCCCTTGCTCAGCATGTTCCCAAGTAACAGTGAGGGCAGGGAAGGAGAATGGCACTACAACACCACGGTTCATTTGTGCAAATTTTCCTAAGGAAGGAACCAAATACTGTATCTTGTTGCATTAGCTACTGGCACACTGTCATGGCATGCCTTGAAAGATGTTCCCCCCTCCAAGATCTTATTGAAAGGAGCTGGCTTCTAAGCTCAGAAAAAAGCTAAGGGCTGTTACTATCACAGTCAATGTAGGCTGCACTGCTAACAGCAGGAATTTCAGCTGCCATTGTAGGCACAAAGCTATATTCTCCCTCAAAAGCAAGCAGTACTAGTTGCCTAATAATTGAGCTTCATCACCCCGACATGCACACACAGAGCGTCAGGAGCCCAATCTTGTGAAGCTTTTTACAGAATTTCCATCCTAGTAGTTAGGCGATAAGCATAAATTCTCCCCAGTAGTACCTAATTTAAGAAAGTAAAGTGAAGTTCAAAAGGTTGCAGCAAACTTTCCACAACTGTTTTAGCTACAGCGCCAGCAACTTCGCTTGATTCAGGACTGATGCGCTACTCAGTATTACAGAATGTATGCTACCAGAGGAAGAAACCAAAGCCATTCCCAAGCTATATTTTCCCAGGTTACTGATTCTGATCACTTCTTTCTCTACATACCTGGAAGTTTAGAGATGGTGAGCCTGCCTGTTTGAGCATGTATCCATGTAAAAGCAAATACAAGCAAATCTAGCAAGAAGTAGCACAGCACACATCAGACTTATAGGTATAAGCTAATCTAATGTCATTCGTTTGCAGCAATTAGGCACATCCACAGGGAATTCCAGTAGTTTAACAAAACCTCATTTCTGCAGGTTTAAACTTTCAATCACTTCTTACACTATTAAAAAAGGGTAAGATGACATGAGGGAGTATGATGTAGCAGGAAATACCCAAGGCACTTCACTGAGGAAGAACTCAAGTGCCCCACTAAACAGGCTTTTCTTCTGGTTTCTTTCCTCTTTTTTGGAGCAGAACTGAGGCTAATAAGGAATGGGGAAATCAGTTCAGATTTTAGAATCTAGGAAAGCATCCAGAGACTTCCAGATATGCGTGCAGAATAAATGCAAGGTTGAAACACTTTCATGTATAGTGATTAAAGTCCATTTATGACAGAAAAAAAGTTGTTTTAAAACAACTCTGGCCAGAGACATTACCAACATTCCCTTCAGACAGTCACTGAAATCTGAAATAAGAGGAAGCCAGGATGAATTTTTTCCCTAAGGCAACCTCCTAGTTGATAGTACAACTTGTTGTTGCAGTTGGCTGACAATATTATTGATGTTGCTGTTTTCCATTGCTTAAAGGCTTGGGAAAGTACTTAGGTTGAAAATCTCTCCAGCAGATATCCATCCCTGAATAAATGTCTGAGTGCTTGGGGAAAACTAAACGGTTCACCCAGGCTAAAGGAAATTGAGAACTCTACTGCTGTATCTGCAAACTTTGAGCCAAGGATGCAAAATTCAACAGAAGAGCTTTATGGTGTGGGTATGCATCTGCCATTCCCACAAAACAGGAAATTCAGATGGATACTTTGGAAGATTTTAGGCTAAGACAGAGTAGAGAAAGATTCCATTTCAAGAAAGCACTTGCTAGGCAAGGGCAATTGGACTTGGCTGGTCCACCTAAGGATACATGGAAGAAGAAATGTTTACAAGGAAATAGTGGAGAACCCAGAGTAAACTACTTGCTTCTGTTACATGTAGTCAAAGACCTATCTATGTAATATAGATGTAACAGAATAATTTTCTGCAGTGAGATATTATATTCATAGGTTTAAAAATCACATCCTTTTCTGTTGTTTGGAATGCATCCAACATCCTTTAGCAGCATTGAAATGCCACTTAGGCTAGTTAGTGGTTTCCATTAGCTGAGTATATCCCCCAGTCAAAATTTATCATATGCAGTTGATCCAAGTTTTAGGGAAATATAAGAACTTATAGTGAAAATAAAGAATTCCTTATAAATGGAGCATTCAACCCATGCTTTTAGAAAGCTAGATTTTGAGCTTTAGTTAGTGACATTAAAATTTGCACCAGCTCAGGTGAGATCCAGACGACAGCAGAATACAGGAACCAATTAGTTCTTTTTCTTTAAACTATGCACACCCCACTTACTTTAGGAAGTTGGAAACATAAATCCTGTAAAGCATTAATACCCAAATACTTGGTAGATATTTAAATCATGACCTGCTTTAGCACAACCACAAAGTAGTGCGAAACAGTGAGAAGCAGCATCAACACAACCAGTATAAAATACTGACTGATTCTTGAACAGAGCCAAAAATACAACAGTTCTATTTTGAGTTGTGTTGCTGAAAATCCAGGGTAGTATCAGTGACTGCGTATGGATTTGCCTGTGCTTCATAGTGCTTTAACTAAGACCAGGATCCATCACAGCAGTCATTTTAGAGGTGACCTTCAGACTTCCATAAAGAATGAAGTATTACAATAATATCACAGTGGGTATGCAGAAAATCCTGATTGCTAGACAAGGGTGAGGAGAAACATCACAGCCAGCATCTGCTTTAGGGACATACAAGCATCAGACTCATTTAAAAATTTGTAATAAAGCAAGAAACAAAATGCAGAACCCGCTCAGTGTTTTGTAAGCATCTCAGGTGATGACAGCAGGGCAGGTTATATCTTTTTTAGACTTGCTGTTTAGCTTTCATCATTGGTGTTACTATAGTTCTTATGTTGGGTGTTCATGAGCTAAGACTCACATACCACAGGGCTGCCCTTCCACGGGTCTTACTGCAATTAAGGAGATGATTGTGTAGAAAAACTAGTAAACATGAGGTTTGGTTAAGAATTTAATGTTAAATTTCCTGTCACTCATTCAACCTTATTGCACACAATACCTTATGAAAGCATACGGAATTTTGGTAGTTGTAGCCGAAAAAAGTTAAAGAGGGATTTGAAACAGGATAAAACTGTAGCTTTGTAAAAGGAAGTTTCTTTTCCTGTGCATATAAGGTCACATTAGAGAACAAAAACATGCTTGGTTTAGACTGTTTCAGTGACAGGTTTAAACTAATCAGAGGTCAACATCAGTATCTCTGTAGTAAGAATCTGAGAGCCTGGGTACAGACAGCAGTGTTCTGGAGAAAAGAAGTCTGATTAATGTAATAGGGAAAAGCAGCCAGTGAAGATTCAGAGATTGGAGCTCGAGGCCAAACAAGAGGCAAGGAAAAGATGCTCTGGTAAATGGGAACCATGGAAACAATGGACAAAGTTTATCTGTGATCATGTTTTATCTGTGATGAAAGCATCCTGGAGACTCTTTACAGAAATAAATCACAGCATTTCTGCTTATGCTTTTTCTTAAGGGAAAGAACCAGAGGAGAGGCAAAAATTAAGGAAAAGTATGAGAAAGATTTCTAGGGTAAACTGAAGCAGTATATAAATACAGGAACTGAGAAACTTCTGTGCTCATGAAAACAAGACGGAAAGGATAGCAATAGAGGAAGATGAGCTGAGGAGAGCAGATGGACACATCTTACTAGATCACATTGGCAGAAACCTACATAAAGAAGAAAAAATGCCAGTGGGAAAGGATTGACTCAGCTGTAAAGATGAGTCTGCACATATGGAATTTAATTACATTGGGGTGGGAGGTGTGTAAATCCATGGTGGAAGAAGTCATCTGGGTCATCAGATTTCCACCAGAACGGTTTTGCTAGAGAAAAGACATTGCTGAGAGCGAATCAGGCCTGGAAGCTGGCAAAACAAACCTTGCAATGAGAGGCAGAGCAAAAGGTTTTGGAAAGACCAAAGTAAAATATGGGAAATCATTTAACTAGAAGTAATGAACACTGAATTCACGGAAAAGCTGAGTGAGAGCATAGGAGGAATGGACTGGTGATGTGATAGTTAAAGTTGGGAACTAAGCAACAGAGAATGAGTAACATTTCTCAGAACAAATCAAAAGAACCTTGGTGAATGGAAAAACAGAAAAACAGGCACAGGTTGAATGAGTATGCGAGAACAGCGAGTTATCGACATGAGCTAAAGTCAGAAAAGGAATATAGATTTGTGAGAAAAGAGAACAGCCTAAGGAAGTTCAGAGACAGCAGCTCAAAAAAGGCATGAGGGGAAGGAGCAACATGATGCAAAAAGAGCGTTAAAGAGCTAGTCAAAACAGAAAAGAGAAGGAGAGGAAAGCAGGACTGTGAAAGAATAAAGCAAATAATTCTCATGAAGGCCTAATTTCGGGAAGGACAAAGAATCTTCATCAGGTTTGTCAGGATTATTTGCCTCAAACAAGACATAAACATGGATTAAAATGCTGTTCCTAGTATGAAAGGAAGAGTGTGGATAACAGCTTAAGAGGCAGGGCTGTTACTGGGGATGACTGGAGGTAGGCTAGAGAGCAATTTCCAGCCTTGGGCCACCTCTGAAATTAATCATATGAACTGTGTCAGAAGGTATCTACATCAGAACTGTGGATTTCCTAGATTTCATCTTAACAACTCATATTAAACATGAGTTTATGCATAGAAAGGGAGATGAGGAGTGCACGAAGTATTAGACTGCAGCCCAGGGGAGGAGAAAAAATACTAAGGAAAAAAAAATCCCAAGAGGCTAAACAGAATCCACAGTGTTCTCTGAAGTGTGACTCATGGAAGAGGACTTGTATGCTACCAAGCACAGATAACAGCTGCAGCCTACGCCTGGTCTCATTCTTATTCCTTTATGAAATTCAGAAGCTTTGACAGTCTTACGATCCTGCAGCATGTAAGAGCTTCAGCAGGTACATCTCAGCTGGCTGAGCCATTGTTGTAGTTACTCACTAATTCAAAGGAACTTTTTTGTTAATAAGATGAACATAAAGAAGTTATTTGACATTCTGGTCTTGATATATAATTTTTAGGGGCCCAATCAAAAAAAAACAGATGTACTTCTACTTCACCAATTCTGCAACCAGAAACATTTAAGTACAGAACTGTACAATAGCTAATCAGCTCCAGGTTTCAAAAGCTCCTTCATTCACAACAAAGCAAAAGGCCTCAGTATCCCAGTGCATCAACTTTTTAGCTACCATTTTCCCCTCTATCAATACCCCCCTCAAAAACCAACCAACTAGACAAAATGACCACCAAAACCAACCAAAACAAACACAAGTTGCAAGTTGCTGCCACCCATAAAGAACCTAAAATCCTTTTCAAAGTTTAGCAGCTACTAGGATTTCTCTTCAGCCTTTCCTTTCCAATTCCTTGTCTCTGGAGGGAAGATCACACCTCTCTTACTCTGCAGCTGCAGTTACTGCAGTTACACACCCACCACCACCAGCCAGCAAGATCTGAGTTGCTTCTTGGAGGCTCCTAACTAGAGATTATGAGAAGCATGTTATGTTGAACATACAACGAACCTTACAGAACACTGAGATGGTTAAACTCCTTTCATCAGACTTTAAAACACCTTTTAATAAGCAAGTTGCTTTCATATGAAGTGGGAGGAGGTACAAGTTTAACTTTCTAAAAGGACTGAAGGCCTAATTTATCCAGAGAACACAGTTGGAGCAGCAGTACAAGCATTTCCAGCAATATTCTCCATGTGTTTTTCACCACTTATGCTCTGGAGAGTTCACATTTCTTAAATGTTAGGTTTTTCCTCTTATTCCACCTTGCTTTTTCACCAAGATGAAGAACATTTCCATGTGGCACTAAATGAGGTTACAATCTGAGCTCAGGAAACTTTAGTTGTGGGGAAACAGCAGCCTACTGTGACACTTCAGGGTGAGAATACTCATGGTTCTTCCTCAACAAAATAAATCTCACTGCCATTGTTTAAGGGAAAAATAAGAAACAACCAAAACCCAAACCCTGTCAAGCGCCATGGTTGTGATCCATTTACCATAAGTGTTTCAGTTGACTTCAGTGGGCTTTGAAATGCACCTGAACCAGTTTTGAACAGGACGTAAATAAACATAATGTATTTAAAAACAGTGCAAGCAGGATACCTAACTGCCAGTACCACAGACAGGTTTACCGAGGAAAATTCACTATTTAGTGCGCAATTCATACTCTTCTTGTAAGTGAATGGAAACCTTTGTGAGGACATGAAGCTGAATAGTGTAACTTTCAGCTCTCCATTTTACGTGATCTCATCAGTGCTGTATTACTAGCGGATACTGAAGCATGATCAGTATCACTGCACTTTAAGATTCATTTCTTCCCTGCATGCACATGTTCCAAGCCTGGAATCTGTTGGCATTCACTATGTATATTTGTCCATAGGTCTGGTCAACCTTGTTAAAAACAGAAGCCAAATTTGACCATGTAGATTGAGTCATACTATGACAAAACCTAGTCAGGATGGCCTCACATGTTCATCACGCTGTGCAGATTGTCAGCACCATTGATCACTTTCATATTCTAAGAACAGATTTTTCTTCAAAACAAAGACATTCAGTATTTTACGCTAGTTAGTATTTGTTGTTTTAAAAATGCAAAGGTAACAAAACAAGCCGCTAAATGTAAGCTCATCTTTTGAAGAAGCTTGCATGGATTTTTACCCTGGGTATTTACAGTAACATTCAAACACCTGGGTTTAGGTTTGAATGGGCAAAGTTGTAATTTTTCAGCCTCAGGGTAGTTTGTAATTAGTTATTTTTCTCCAAACTTGGCACATATAAATGATAAATGGATTTAGTTTTGTTCTTAGAGATGAACCAAAAAGATACAGGAAAAAATGTTATTAAATTTGTTGTTTTTCAGCTGTGCATTGGTAACTGTACCACTACCACAGTTATTAGCAGTTGTAGCTCCAGATTTTGTAACACACACTGATGAATCTTTTGGTGTTCTATTAACAGTTAGTACTTCTGTGTGCATATGTGTGTATGCGGAGAGAGAGGGGGAGGAGGTAACTACTACTCCTATGAGAGTTTATATTTTATGTAAGGACACTTTCAGGATTCAGGCTTTTTCCCCCAATTACAAGCTTCTTATTCCCTGCAGGTCTCCCTAGCTGTGCAGCCACAATTTCTATACTTTTACTGAAACCTGTGACAGAATTTTTGCTGGCTCTTTAGACCTTAAATGCAGTCTGCAAATCTGTCCTATTGTACAAGCTCTCCTGCGATGAGGTCAGAAGAATTTCCCTTTTGTATCACACCTCAAGTAGAACTAGCTCTTCTCTTTAAGGTACCTAATCAATTACTTCACCGTTTTGTGACCCTTCTCATTTCATTCATTTTGTTAGAAGCAGAGTCCTCCATCAGATATTGAGAACAGATAGGTTAATTCATGATAGTATATACACGATCCACTGCTACTGTTAATAGCAGCAAAACCAAGTTTTGCAGGTCTTTGCTGCATGTGGCAAGCCTAACAGCTTATGTGTTTCACAAACCAGACAAATGTATGACAATAACCACACAGTACAAGTTTAACAGCAGCATTTCAAATGGTTGCTCCTTTGTTCTTTTTACTCTCAGTGACATCTCTTCTTGACTCAAATAGCTGCGGCACTAAAATTATCTTAAAGCTGAAAGGTGCTAATCGAGCCTCTAGTTTATTCATTATTCAGCAATGAATCCTTAGTTATTCATTTCTCATATTACCAGAAAAAGTTACTTATGGTAACACTGTATCCTACTATTAAGATGGCACAAAAAGCTGAAATTCTATCATTAATAAGAAGCCATGGATTCCTAACTATTCTAGTTTGCATTCTGCATTTCACACACACGAGACACGCAGGGAAAAAGCTGATGACTTACTATTTTATTTCTTTTTGCTCACTAAAAAGCTGCTGTTGATACAGTTATGAGAAAGGAGCACACATCTGGGATACAAAACAATACATACACCAGAGGTTACTCAGAATGCATCCATACCTCAGTGGAAAAGTCATACATGGATTTCTCAGCAAGGCATATTAGGTCGAAACAGTGCCAAAGCTCTTGCAGCCGTATGGATCCAGCTTCCAAATTCACCCTGAACTCATAAAGCAGATCTACCAGGTAAGGGCAAGTATCCACAGTGCACAGCAGAACAATGATCTTGAGAACTTTACTAAAAGAGGACAAGGACACCTCTGAGACCACTCAGAGTACCCTGCAAGCAGGGTTGAGGGGGGCTGCATTTTCAGTTATCTGTTCTCAGGTACCACTGCGTAATACCATTTCTTGCCTGGCAACTGCCTGTAGCCTTCCAGGATAACCATACTTAAAAGCATGGGGTTTGTTATGTTTTGGTTCATTTACAGCATACCTCAAGACTTCCAAATTGAGGTATTAGATTTAGTATTGTAACTTTGAAAAGATGACAAGGGTTACTGCCTCCTAAAGCTGCCTGTGACTTATAAACAGCTTCTGCATCTTCATTGTTGCAAGGTTTGAAAGTTTCCCAGAGGATACATCTTAGTAGTAAAAAAATAGCTCATTATCTAATATCAACCCAGAAAGCTACATTCCATAAAACAAGGTACCTGAAATGTCTTACCTCTCAACTCAAGAAAGATGCTTGATAAGATCTCTTCCCACTTCTACCAAAAGCACAATACAAAGGCAATAGTAAAAATGCTCGGAGCTGACTTAGCCTTTAACCCAACCCACCTTCAAGCAATTTGAATTTTGTTTCAATTTCTTCCAGCTGGCAGCTATCTCACTGAGATGCAATGCCACTGATACACACCTTTACTCACAGTCTCCTCCCCCCAAAGTATATTTTGTACCAAATAGTTCAGGAGAAATAAAGCCAACAGTTTGTGTAACTCAGCCTATGTAACTCCATCAAATATAAATCTTCTTCACAACACAGGTAAAATCAGGTAACAAACAACATGTCTAAGAAAAATTCCATTTACACATCATATCTCCTAGCAGTGCTGCACAGATTGGCAGCATTCCATCTGGCCTCCTTCGAAAAAGGGTTTACAAGCACTACTATTTTCTTAAACAGAGTTGTCTATATAAGCTTTTGATAAATTTTATGAAAAGTTCTCAATGGATAGTTCATGAAAACTTAAAGTATCCAAAACCCAAAGTTACAGTGATATAGACAGCTTTGATTCATCACGGATTACCTATATTTGGACAAATAAAACACCAAGAATAAGATAGGGTACAAAGACATCTAAATACTGTATTTTGCCAAGATAATAATCCATTCAAAATTCTCCTTGCTAATGTTTTCATATTTCACCATAAGGTAGATGAAACCAGGTTAATTTCTGGGGACTGTGCGCATTCCAAGTATCATTTACTCTGACACACAGAAACCAAATGCAAACATAGACAAAGCAGGTTCAAATTTTATTACAAAAAAACCCCACTTCTTGAAATAATTAAGATTTCTAGTGTCATTCTGTAATATTTTGCTGCCCATATAAGGTGGTACATTTGAACTGCCACTTTTATTAGTTGTGATCAAAAGACAATGTTATTCAATAACTTGACAGCAAGAAGAAGGAAAGTGTCTCTTCTTTCACTCCCAAGTTATTTTCAGTGAGGAAGAACAAGTCTTGCCATCAGCAGCAGTTCCTACTTTCTTTCAGGGTTTTAATCAAATTTTCCCATTCTTGATTCTGACAACCAACCTCATCAGTTAGAATCATAGAATCATAGAATAGTTTGGGTTGGAAAGGACCTTAAGCTCATCCAGTTCCAACCCCCCTGCCATGGGCAGGGACACCTCCCACTAAACCATGCCACCCAAGGCTCTGTCCAACCTGGCCTTGAACACCACTAGCAATGGAGCATTCACAACTTCCCTGGGCAACCCATTCCAGTGCCTCACCACCCTTACGGTAAAGAATTCCTTCCTCATATCCAAAACTTCTTCCTTATATCCAAACATCTTCCTTATATCCAGTTGTTTCCAGTCAGCTCATTTGGGTGACCCTATTCTGAATAATCAAGGAAGGCATCTCTAGCCTAATAGAAACTCTTTAGTTCAGACTTACAGGCCAGGTATGGAATGGGAACTCTTTTGTTCTCCATGGGCAATGACCTGTGCTTTCCCAACAGTGGAACAGAACTCTTGCATTTTTCAGTTGGCCACTGCCCTGATAATACCAACTAAACTAAGCCTACTTTTTAAACATCTAAAGACAGGTATTTTCTTGAGCAGGGTCTTTCCCTGTACTTCAAAGGTAGTCCTACAGGTGATACTGGGTAACTGTTAATTGCTTGTCTATCACATAGGGCTTTTTTTGTGGAGTACTATAAACTTCTATTTGGTTAGCCTTTTCTATTTGAGTCTTAAGAAGACTGGTAGAAAAGTATAGAAACAATGTAGATTATAGGATCATGAGAAAGTACCCACTGTCGTTGTACTCACTTGAATTTCACTTGACTGAAATTCTCTCAAAGACAGTATTATTAGTAGAACTTCTCCAAAACATAAGAAGAAAAGGAACTGTTCACTGGAGAGTTCTCCTGTCATTTGTTAATTAAGTCCACAGTACTTGAAGGTACCTCCCAGAGTTCCATGTGTCTGTGTGCCCAACTTTCCCTTTAAAAGATACTTTTGCTATAATGGGCATCATCCCTTTCTTTCAGATAAATTTTTACAAATAAATGATTTCCAAATTAGGATATTGCAGTATTTTCTACTTGGGATTCACTGCTTTCCAGGATCAGAAGACACAACTAGAAAAGCAAAATGAATCAGTCAAAAATACAGAGAAACTGAGACAACTGCAGTCTTGATCTGAACAGGCGATCTGAAGTTTAAGATCCAAATAAGAAGAAATGTTTTTTGTGATCCAGCCTTCATTACAGAGCCAGGTTGGAGCTGCCAGGATTACAGCATGAATTAAGCCAGTTTTCAGGTAGGATCCCAAGAGGTCACAGTATCAGTGGCTGTTGGTTTCCTTGACTGCAGAAGTGGGAAAAAGAGTAGAGTTGCTAAGCCAACACTACAACAGGGAGAGAGGCTTCTCTCATCACAGACAAGGCACTGGTAGAGAACAGGACTGTGACAGACCCAGTCATTCCGTTCTTTGCCTACTTGGTAGGTTATCACTTTATGTCTTAACTTCTATTACATAGAATTGCACTGTTCAGGACTGCAGTGAACAACCAGTCCTCTTGGCAAAAATGGAGAACTGTAATTTGCAGCGTTAAAAGTCACAGATTCCCACCTCTTGATGTCAATACCTGATATTTCAATTTGTTTAGACCACTATGTATTCACTTGACCTGTAAAATCAAAGAATATCATACTGATATAATAAGATGCACTGATATACGCCTCAGCCTAAAGTCCTGCCATGTTAAAACCAACAATTACTAATCCCTGGAATTAATATGTTGCTGAAATTAGTAGCCAAGAATTTGTTCCTGCCACTTAAAAAACATTACATGAAGGCTTCAGCATTCTGTTTCTTTATGTGAACACACTTGCAAAAAGCAAACTTGACACACCTATGTAATCACCATCATGAGGCAAAGTTCAGATTTGCTTTTGGGAACATACACAGCAGGAAACATAATCAGAGGACTTATGCACATCTAGTCAGGGAGCAGAAAAAATATGATAATAGAACAATTGTTCAAATTTGAAGTAGGCTAGCCTTCGAATTTCAAATACCAACATAAATGTCACTGCATTACAAGTTAAGGTAAGTTTATCTGCTCATGGACATCAATGGATTGAAAAAGAGGTTAAAAACATGTCTCTGAAATGACTGATTAAGGTGAGATTCTACTATTACTGAGCAATACAAAATGAAAGCTCAAGCTTGATAGGTTCTTAGCAATTGTAAGAATATATAAGTATCTGCCTGTTACAAAATGGCTTCTACTATAGCACCCTGACTTTGCCAAATTTAAAAGGCCAGACACAGAAAGGCATCTTGAGAGAAAAGCTTCCTGCCAAGACCCAGTTGCCACAAAGGTATTTTGTGGGAAACTACCAAACTGGTGGCAGGACAGAGAGATGTTCCAGTGCAGGAGTGTTTATTCTGCTATATGCTAGTTCAGAATGGATTTGGTTAGTGCCATATGTATGAATTTACTGATGGATTTTATATATGTACGAATGTGTATTACATATCCAAATGAAATAATATTTTGTTAATACATTCCAAATATTTGGATTATATGACTTGGGCTAGTAAATACCCAGAGGAGAACCTTTTTATTTAAAAAAAGCCAACCTGATAGCTCAAAGTGTGCTATTTTCAGAAAGGTGTTCCCTTGGATTATACCCGAGTATCCTTTTGAATCATACAGATACTTGTCTTTTAAAGGAAAAAGTGTAATACCAAGGTGCATAGCCCATCTAAACAGCAAGCCCTCCGAGAGCTAGACATCCAGCTGCGCTCTTGTTACTATGCCATGACACATTCATCTGAATTGATTACAATTCAGTTGAATTGTTTTTTCCTTCCACAACACAACTGTGTCAACTGTCTTTGTGCATCAACACTTGATGTGCTGCCTAATTGTATTTGCGTTGATGCACTTTGTGAAGATAAAGGTAGTTATTCCACATCGTCTTGATGAGCTTTAAAAATATAGAAAGCAGGCACACAAAATAAGGGCAGAAACACACTGGAAACGTATGATACAATACTGTTTGTAGTGTGAGGAAAAACTGGATCTAAGGTTTGGATTACTTGTACTGTTTTAGTAAAGTCCTTCCTCCACTTCCCAATAGCACTGCTAGGGTACAGTTAGAGGCAGAAGCCAGCTAGCCTATTTCCTATCACAGAAAACAAGAGTTGGTAGACAGGGGATAGCAACTGTATTACTGCTTACAAATATTTATGGTGAACCATGAAAATATCTTCATAATTAGTTAGTTAAGATCAGTTAAACATTACAATATAAACAGTAAGAGATATTCATCTGTCCAGATTTAGCATATTCATGTAGGTGGTTACCTCTGAGCTAGTCACTCCATGCTTCCTTTGTAGGCAGCGGAGAGAAACAGTAATTTCCAGAGGTCAGTGCATCTCAGACTAAGATAGTGGTCAAATCCTATCTGATTAATTACATTGTAGGAATCTCTTTTTCCCTCCATCAATTATAAGGAAGCCTTAACAATTACTCCATAGGTACATGTCCATCTTATAAGTATCTAAAAGTGAAGAGAATAATTCCTTCCAACTACCAAATGCAGGAAATTACTATTTAATTAATCTACTGTAAAAATATCAGATTAACAAGTTAGAGTTGCTAGGAAATCATTATTCACTTTGTGGCCATTATCATTCACATATGTGGGCAAAATGAATACTTACAATTTGGGTTCAGGTTTTCAGATTTGACTCTTTGTGGTTTTCTACTGGCCAACACTGCCAGATCACTGGTAATTTCACAGGCTATTCCTGTAACATAGAATTGTCTGGAAATGTTATCACACTTGTCTTTTGATGTGATGACTTAGCAATCCAGAGGAGAAACAGCCCTCTGGTACAAGGGGCTTAAATCAAAAACAAAGGCAGAGGAAAACAGGATTTGTCAGGTAAAACTGTGTTCTCTAATGATACACTGAATGTCGAATACTAAATAATAACATGGAAATCTGGGGAGAGCCGAGTTGCTGTTGAGCCACAGATAATGCTCTGAGCTACAGAAACAGAAAAACACATGGAAAACTGTTGCCTTGTGAAATTTTGCCAAGAGTTTGTTAGCTGTGATCTTAACTGTATATAGTAGTAAAAAATGTTTGAAGTCTAGGTAACATGGAAATGACGCCCACACCAATAATCTTTCCTTTCACCCCACTTCACCAGTGCCCTTCCCTGTTAGTGAAAAACAACAGTTGAGAGAAGAGTATTTTCTCTGCAGCCTTCATTTCAAGGGTTAACTTCTGTCCTTGATTACAGTGGTCTAAAGCTAAAAGAACTTAAATTGCTACTGCATATCAATTCCAGATTTAATAGCAGAATAAATAAAAGCTTCATTTAGCCCTTCTTTGTCAAGTTGTGTATTCCACATACCTCAAAAGACCAGGGGACTTGAGAAGGGAATCAACTTTGGTTGTTTTGGATCAGTCCAGTTTTTCCCTTTTGCGATTATTCTTTCATCAATATGGTAGTTGAAATTTGGACTTCTTAGTCAGCAGTCTTGGATTCTGGAAAGTTTAATAAAAATATGAGTTTTAATAGAACATACATAGTGTAAGTCAAATTTTCCTCTCAAGTAGACTGAAGGGAATCTGTTGTAACTCTTAATGGATGTGGATTTATTCTGGAGCATTTGGGGAGGACCAGGAACAAAAGCTAGCCCTTTAATTTTAATAAAAATAGGCCACTTTTTCTCACCCAGTATGAATAATGCAATTGTATGTAAGTATGCCAATTTTTTCATTCTGAAAGGTTTGGGTTTTAAAGTTCTCATAGATAAAACAGCTAATCCCTTGGGTAATAAGCTGGTTCCACTGACAGTGGGTTACATCAACCTTAACAGCATTTGGGGAAATAACACTACAATTTTCACAGTAAAAAAATGCCACTGAAATCCCTGGCAATTTACAAATTAGAGTCTGTGATGTTAGCAGAGAGTCACTGAATCTGTCGCTGAGACTGTGACCTCACTAAAATCAGCTATAAAACTGTTCAACATTGTTGTTCCTAGAGGGCATGGGAGAACCTCATCGGTGAAACTATGCGGGCTCATATTGATCCTGGGCTTTCTCCCATGGAAATTAGTGACAAAGCTTCCAATGACTCCTGTGAAAGCAGGACCAATGCTTTACACAGAAATAGTCATATTCAATTCTCACAATCTGGAGATTCTCTTCTGAAAGAAGTGGAATTACTGTGATTTAACAAAAAGCAGTTAAGAGTATTTCTCTTTAATTCATGGAGGGGAAGAGAAAAAAAGGCATCATTCCCCTCTGCTGCCTCACCACTGTGCATCAACCAGGACTCTATCTGCTGTCACAATCCTTATCTGCTTAGGCTGGAGAGGAATAGCTGACTTCACCATTTCAGGATTTAAACCGTTATTGTCTACTGAATTTTCTGTTATTCTTATCCCTCTACTTACCCTTTGCCCACCACTTAGCAGGTAGATCCCTTAAGGAGAAGCGGAATATTTTTGGTTTATGGTTCTGTCCAAACCGAGACAACCAGAACACCTCCACTTCAGTCCTTCAGAGCTACCTGGCTGGTTATTTCTGGATTATCATAGATAAATTCAAAGCCAAGGCCTGTAGCTGAAACAGTGGGCTGCTGTGGAGGCTCCCTCAATTCAAGGTAGTGCCTCCCAAAGTCATTCAACTCTGTTCATCAGTGGTCAATGAAGTGACAAGCACATAATCCTCAGACAGAGGTGTAGCATTTTTTATGTAGCATGCAGACTTTATTCTTCTATTTAAGGTCCACTGTCAGAATGAAACCTCTATGGCCTTACACAGAACTGATCTGCTACTCTTTATTTATAGGCAGTGCATATACACATAGAAGTGAGATTCTTCTTTGCAAGTCAGTACTTGGGTAATGAGAGAGATCATGAGATTTTCTCCTAAATATGCCGTATGACTGAGATGTTTTCTTTTGATTGCACCTGTCACTGGCTTCTTGAAGACTGGAACTTCATTCTTCTGTACACAGGACGATCCTGTAATAGTGTCCTCTATCCAAGGGCAGGGATCTGTGCTTTTTGCATGACAGCTTCCAACCAAATGATTTGATGGGGACAACCAAGTTAATGGCAAAAAGCTCCCTGTTCAGCCAAGCTGTATCTCTTTGGCTAGCAAGTATGTGCCCTGCTGCAGAAGAGCAACTATTACTTGCTGTTTCTCTTAAAGAGCCTGTAAGCCACCAGCTCAGACTTCAAATGTCTACATCCATAAAGTCAGAAACAATTTCCCCTAAGGAAGTACAGATTACACACTCATTTTGACTCCTTCATGATCCATCAGTAGGTGTTCACCAGACCATGTTTATCTACCTGACCTGCAGTTGTAACCTTTTCAAGATACAACCCTGATGGGCACCCAAAGGGTGTGATCCACAATGGTCTGAAACACAGAGCCAAAATAAGAATCAAGCTGTGGGTATAAGAGTATCAGTTAAAGCACATAAAGAAATGCTGAAGAGAAACATTGTCAAGATTGGTCAATAGCTTCCACAATGAGTACCACAAGAACACACATTAAACAGCTTCTACAGTGAAACAACCAAACCACCTCAGATCAGTACCTTTAGCAGGAATTAACCTGACATACAGTTGCCTGGAGCACTCCTGGCTACCCTGAAGGGTTGAGGAGGGTTGCCCAAATCACTTGCCCAAAATGCAAATGCAAAGATACCAAAAAACTTGTGGACCACAACTGCAGCTGGGAGCCATCCACAGGTGAGGATTGATTAATAACACCAAACCTCCTCATTCCTTCACATGCACAGCCACACGCAAAGAGGTTGAACATCCAGACTCCGCAGAGCCCCGCATCCTTACATCCTTACGAGCAGATGGGACTCGTAGAGGGAGGATTTATGACAGAAATTCGGCAGCCAGGAGTCTTTTCTGACAGAACATTAGCCCGCCTGCATTTCCCTGGGAGGAGGAGGTGCTACATAGCGTGGAGCCTCTTCTCCCAACAGGCAGAATCTAATGGATTCTCTTTCTGAATCATTAAGAGAACACAACGGATCTTAGCGAGGCTCAGGTATTGGATATTAACGGGTTACAATCCAGGCTAGGAGAGGGAGATGACTTAATTTTGTGAAAAAGGGATCAAGCTGAAGCAGCATCTGATAGAAGGCCAGTATCCCATGAGAAGGTCATTTTCACTGCCTCAGCAGCCTGTCTCTCCTTACTATTATTTCTCTGCACACAGCAAAATATTTCTACCTCACAGTGACATTCATCTTGTCTTCCATCCAGCAAAAACATAGCTTACTGTTTCAAAATGACATCTTTTGCTTGTTGCAGAAAAAGTCCCTTTTTATTTTGGAAATACATGGAGGGGTAAACGTTCATCTTGAAACTGATTTAAGAGAGAAAGAAATACGGAACATTTCACTCACCTCCCCGGCACCACGCAGGCAGCCGCCAGCTCCTTAATCCATCAGTCCAAACGCTAGCATCCACTGACGCTTCTCCTCCCTGCTTCGGCCCTTTTTCACATCAGCATCTGTGATTCGCAGGGAGCAGACACACCACGACCGCAGACACTACCCGCGCAGCCCAGACAGGAGCAAAAGCCTGCGGTTGTTCATTTTCTCCCTAGAAAAGGCAGGTTTAAAAGCCGGGATTTTTGAACGGCGCTACCGGGAACCCTCTCCCGGTGCCCCCCGCGGACAGGGAGGCGCGCAGCGGTCTGCCCGGGGAGCCGGGGCAGGGGGAGCGCGGGGCTGGCGCTGGGGGAGGAGCCGCGGCTGCCGGCCCGTTTCCACGCCAACGGCGGGGGGG
>JAOEHY010037242.1:28506-55037 GCA_025447955.1 Psilopsiagon aurifrons
CCGTTACCCCTTGTCCTATCACTACAGTCCCTAATGAAGAGTTCCTCCCCAGCATCCCTATAGCCCCCTTCAGATACATGATCAGATGGTGGTCAGTTTTTAACTTCTAGCAGTGTTTTGGTTTTCAGATGTACTCTCTACGTGCAATTACATCAATCCCTGATCTAGTTATGTTGGCAAGGGAATCGAATAAAAAATTGTATCTGTGGTAACTGAGTAGTCTAGATAATAGGATGAAAGAACAATAACAAGGTGTACAGGTTTAATCTGCGATTCCATAAAGAACAAGTAGTTACTATAGAAACTGTCACATTACATGTATCTTTGGTATAGTACTTTCTATGTGAGAAAAAGCATCTTCCACACATCAACCAACTTTGGCAGATATAGCAGCATCAGCTAGCATCATCCCAGGTAGGAAGATCATTGTTCACACTCTCCCTACAGATTTCATCACTGTTGGGTGTTTCCAATTGATACAACAAAGCACTTGTGTTCTTGCAGTTCTGAGGGAGGCCCCTAACTGTAGCTCACGTTTTGTTAGTGAGGGAATTACAGGCATGTGGTATGCAGATAGTGGAACAGGCCCTTCTTGAAGAAGTTTAGGTGTTACTGTTTCAACACCACCATGTGGGAGCTGTTGATTAATGGCAGAGATAAACCCCACACACCTGAAAAATAAATCAGCAGATATGTCCAAGTTCTCTTCACTCTCACCTTGTCCTGCATCCTTCTGGATGCCTTCCCAATTAGGGCCTTTCAGCATGCACTGATTGCACTACATGTAGCTAAGCTCCCAAAGGAATCTAAAGAGAAATATGTTTCAAAATGGCATATACAGGTGATTAAATGCCAGAGTCAAAAGCCATATAAAACCAAGTCTTCAGCTCAGTACTCTGCTGTTCTTTGTACATGGATAGATAGAACAAACACAAATACGTATTCAAAGTGAATAGTTTGCATTACTTTTTTTCCCCTGAAATAGTAAACAGTGGTTTGAGAGGACTATGCTGATCTGACTGAATTCCTGCTCCCCCTTTCCCTGCAAGGCAGCTATTTGTTTCCCATATCAGAGTAGGTTTCAGTTTGAAGGGAGCAGCATTTGGCTGCTGAGGTGCAACATCTCATACACAGCTTAGTGGAGCCCTTAGCTGCACCAGTTTCACTCAGTTTGCCAATGCTATTCATTGACCAAAAGCCAAATCCTCTCCTGTTTACTGTTGCTTTCTGTTTGGGATCAATCAAACCAGATGCATTCATACACATCTAGTTTGAAGACAATAGTGCTAAAACAGAAATGTGCTCTTTAGAGGAAAATCCCAGAAGGATTTTTCTAATCAATTACCCTTTATTATACCATGACAACATCAAAATATTTATATTCACACATGCAATGTTCTTGGTGAATGTACATCTCCAAATGATAGAGGGTAAATTGAGAGGCCACATCTGGTCTGGAATAAAAAATATAATAAAAGACATTTTGTATTTCATTCAATTTTCTACCAAACACCCTCTTTTTAAGAAGCAATTGTAGATCTGGGTTAGATATTTATAGACGGGTCTGTGATTCTCTTAGCATGAAGAACTGAGCAGAACATTTAGAGAAGAATAAAAAGGCTGTATTTTTATTTTTAACCATTTTCTCACGTGGAAGAGTTTAAAATAGCATAAAGTACAGATGACTGGGAGCTGATATTTATAACTATCTGGCATATTGTTGCTTTGTATCAGTGACTGTGAGATGGTGGGGAAAAAAATCATGAATGCACCTTCCAGCAGGTGGTATCAGCCTGACCTCATTTGGCTTTGTCATCAAGGATGAAAATCCACTTTCTACCAGGATTTCACCTTTCAAGTAACTGAGGGTTTCACTTAATATCAAGTGTTTACTCTTCCTATGAGGTCAAATCATAGGAGACATTTGAGAATGCCAGACAATGTGATACAGCTAATACCACAGTGGCTAAAGACAAGGACTCCACATCCAGAAAAACAAGCATTAAATCCAGAACATGAGAGAGCTGCTGGAGGCTCACCTGCAGCCCTGGGAGATGCTGTCTTCCCTGGGCAGTTACCTTTACACAGCCAGTCCCACCTGCCCTGAGCTCTGTGATGGATACATGGAAGCCCCTCATCCAAAGCCTGCATAGGAAGGAAGCTACAGATAGCAATACCATGATATAAAGTGAAGGGATGTAGTTCTTTGTAATGGATCTGTCCTTCAGGGCTGCATTGTTACTTTTTTTTTAAAGGAGAATGAAAATATTCTCTCCTCATCCTTCACTGTTAAGAGCAAAGGAATAGGAAAAAACCCCAAAACAAACCCAAATCCCTTCAAACTTTAACAAAAAAAGAAAGTGGGGATTATTTAGTAAAGCATACAAGAAAAGATCTGTGAAGAGTGAACAACTGGCAAAATCACCTGAGATCACAATATACAGATTCTTTGGGAATTACACATAAGAAGATGCAATTAATAGGGCCAGGAATGTTTTGAAACCAAAACTTTTCAAACAAAAAGTACCAGCTTAAGGTCTCCTAGTGAAGTAGTCTGAACAACAGACTGTCAGTTACCCTTGGGATACCCTCTTCCCTCCTGCAGTCTCCCAGTTTGCAGGTTTTCCATTTTATAAGAATGATTAAATATTCATTGAAGCAGTGAGTTGAAAGTAGGTCTCTCCCACTTGAGGACACAGGTAGGCATTTAGGTTTGGTTTGATCTTTGCAATAACAAACAAACAAAAAGGCAAATTGTGTTGTTTTCAGAATGTTTTGGTTTCATCACTAATGTTCTCGCCAGCCAAAGAAGTATCAAATTGGGGCCTCAAATCAATTATATATATTTTTAATAGGTACCTAGAAAAGATGTCATCCAATTTCATATTTCCTTGTATCCTTTATACATGATAATTCTACTTCATGTAAGAACCATGAGATCCAGCTACAGATTCAGCAGGCACTATTACCTGTCCCTTTTATTACCTTCTTGTGTCTGATTAACAGGAATAAGAGACTGGTTTTAAAGAAAAAAAGACTGAAAATTCTGTTTGAGGACACACAGGTATTCTGGGAAGCTCTGGAACAACTTTGTATCTACATAAACAATAAAGATATGACATAGATGCACCTCTCAAGCAGTGATCATTTCTGAAGTACAAAGCAGCTATCCAAAGTGGGAGCTTTAGCCAGTTATAACTGATCTCCGTCTCTTTAGTGAAGCATTTTTAGACAGAGGGGTGAAAATTGTACAAAAGACTGTTTGATCTCTGACTACACTAGTGGTAAACTGGTAGGAAACTGCATACATGGGACTGCTGGTCCTCATGACTTACCCCTCCTCTCTTTTAAAAGTGTTTGCTCTGTCAATGACACGCACAAGATCAATGCCAGTAGGATATGGAAGTGACTTAGTCTCCACACATAGGTCTCTAAGATTATTTTCAGCTTTCAGGTGCATCCCATCTGGCCTGCAACTGCACCCTAGAAATGTCCAAGTGTTCTGTGGGTCATACCTGACAGTTCCAAGTGATACCTCAGATACTAAAATGGCATCAGAAATGCACATTTAGCCATCTGAATCACGTTCTTACTCACTGGGTGACGGAATCAATGAAATGAGCAAATCACATGATGTTAACTTTTCCTAACAAATGAACTGATTAAGTTTATTATCAGATCTCTCAATTAATGTATTTTTCAGACTTACTTATAACTATGTTCTTTTTTAAAAGCATATTAAAGTGACGGTAATTTCCATCAGCTGATGAAATAGTTTCTGGTATCTATTATAATCATTGCAAATATGATTCTCTACTCCTGTTTAACAGTGTTTTGAATACTCTGATATAATGTTCTTAAAGATAAGCACATTAGCAGCACTGTTGAAGTGCCTATGCTTAATCTGGCATGTTTACCGAAGCTAGTTTGGTCCAGGTCAAGTAATAGGTTCATTTAACTGTTGCTGTGGCTTGGGTGCTGCAGCACTAGCTTAAATACAAATGAGCTTTCTGCAAGAACACCTTCATTCATTCGCTCAGAGAGTCTCATTCAGGAATCCGTCTCTAATCAGAAAAACAGTGTACTGTTAAGACGTGCCTATTTGTAAATCACAGCAAACATCTGTGATTTATGGCTCACTGGAGGAATAAGGCTCTCAACCCAAAAGCCACATTACTGGGGGGGGGGGAAACCAAATCATGCTCAAAGCAGCTCACACCTTGGCATTCTTGTATTCAATTAAGATTAAGGAATTTTTCACTGCTGGAAAGAAAATACAGACTAAACCACTGGAAAATGCTATTGTAGAACCTCATTCAGAGGAAAATGCAATTTTCATTGAGCTTTAACCACGACAACTATAATTAGTTTTCCTTGAGAACATGGCTTCTAATGGAAAACATGGAAACTGCAAAGTAGCAAGTCTGAGTGGATAATCTGCATTTCCATACAGCTCCGCTCCCGCCATGCAGCCACCTGGACCTGTGGTTCTAATCAAGATGTGTTTCTTCTACTCTCATTGCAAACAAAATTGCTAAGTCAGACCATCTGAAGCAGAAAGGGATTTACCTGCCCATGGTACCATGCTCTTCTTTTCCTAGAGGTTTTGGCAGTTCTAGCTTACTGCAGCCCTGCAGTGTGCTAGATCACAAGTACAGACTGGGGAGGTCAGCACTGCCATTTCTCCAGTTCTTTCTCTGAAATTTCTACCTGGTCAATTTTTAAAGTACCAAAAAAAAAAAAAATCTCCCACACTTCTAACAATGAAGAAAATGCAAAAAAGCAATGTTTGTGCAATGAGACTGAATGAATACTCCATTTAACCTCCTCCTGTTGTCTTCTAGTACCATTTGCAGTTTTACAGTCTGTGCAAGGATTCAGGTACTCAAAGCAAGTTTATGTTCATTTTCAAGATTAAATTCCTCAGTGTCTGACACATGATTAGATATCTTCTTCCTTTAAGCCTCCCATTTTTATTTATTGCTTAACAGTGGTATAAGCAAACCTATACAGGAGACTCTCATATACCTCTATTTCTGCTGGATTGCCATTCAGTTCTACTATAGAAGTTCAGAGGATATTTTCACCCTCTTAATATATTTCTCCTAAGGAATAAAACTGATGACATGACTGCTGTTACACCTGAGCACCTGTGAGGTTAATACACCATATGAGGTTAATTGCAAAGGTGAATGTTGAAGGTAACCAAAACGTTATATGGGTCATTTTGCTATGTAATGCCATTGTGTAATAGGGTTCCAGTCGCACAGATATAGTTTCCAGGTGTAGACATTTAAGATATTTATCAAAACTGTTTACTGAACTTCATTCAGGTTGCTTTACTATCGCAGCTTTTCTGCTTTAAGAGAGGAAAAGATTGTTTTTAAAATCTGTTCTCTCAGCAGAAGTTCTGAAAACTGAAACCTTGCAATTGTGCATTAAGAGCTTGTAAGGCAGTCAGACTTCGAAGTGTAAGTAAAGCACTGCCACGGTCTTACCCTGAAGGGTATCTCTCCAATCGGTCAGGCAGGTTTAGCCTCTGCAGTAATATGATTAATAGGAAGCTTTATCTGCGGCTCTGGGAAGCTGCTGTCTGCCTGCTCGCGGACAGCTGCCCGCAGAGCACGCGTCCTCTGTCCTGCCGAACCTCCTGCCTGTCCCACCTCCCTGCTCGCCTCTCCTGTGAGATCGGGGGGGGGGACCAGTGGGCTGCAGTGGGCAGGAGCCTCCTCCCTGAGCGCCCTATGCGAGCTGTGGCCACCAGCTGAGCATCAGCACCCCGGAAGCAGGGACACAAACGGCTCTGAATGATTTCTCAACTGTTCATCTGACCCAAAGAATTACTTTGAACAACTTTTTTGCCTCTTTCCTTCCCATCCACTCCATTTGCCCCATCCAGCTAGGCAATAATGTCTGTAGGAAATGAGCAGTCTCTCACACATCTTTGCAATAACCCTCTGTGGGAAAGCAGACCTCCTTTCTCTGTAGGAATCTGTGAAATTTACTACAATGTAAGTAACAAGCATATGAACATCTGTCAAACTGATCACCTTGCAGTATCAATTTCTGTGTGAAACTTGCTATAGTAGATGTTAACAATTTCTACACTCTTGATGTGCATGCTTGGTATAAAGTACAAAATCTGATATTTAAGTTAGTGCCAGTGCAGGTTCTCTTCTGAACATAGTCTGTCATGCACACTGAATTCACTGCTTTCTGTGAACGCTGCATTTCACAACAGGTACTTGTGGAAGCAGAATGTCACCAGTCTCCTATAGTTAAGGGCTGCACTGATCCCTTTAGTCTCATCTTATAGGTACGTGGCTGCATTGCTGACCTGCAGGAAAAAGGACAAATTCTGACCTGGGAAACCTGAGGTGGGGCAGTAACTCAATGGCTGAGGCTTGGCTTTTTGGGGGTAGTTATCTCAAGGCTTTAATTCTCTCTGCAGTAATTGATCTGGGGACTTTGGCACAAGTAGTTCCTATGTCAGATTGTTTTCCTTCCTTCATGCGTTTTGGCAAAGTCTTCCCTGTAGAAGAAATTAATAAATTTCAGAATAACATTTTCCTCTTCATCCAAAAGAACAAGAAGGAAAAAAAAAAACACCAAAAAAACCACAAAAAAACAAAAAAAAAAACCCCAAAAAACAAAGAAGGATTATTTTCAGTATTTAATTTTAAAGATATTTCCCTGAATAAAGGAAAGGTATTTTGTCAGAGAAATAAAGGCCAATAAATTTCCTAATTAGCATGACCAATATGCATGCAGTTGAGTGCATGTTATACGCATGCATATGCTTTCACCCGAGTAGGTAGGATGAGCATGAGTAGATCTATATGTTAAGTTATACATTTAGAGAACTTCAAGAAGATTAATTACATGGGAGGTGCAAGCAGCTGCAGTTCTGAAACAGAATAAAGGCACAGCAAAATGTACCAGTTCTTGTGCTTCAGTGTGCAAGCAGACTATTAACAGAACTAGGAAAAAACATAAGCCAGTATTACTTTGTTGCTTCCATTTCACCTCCATTTTGTTTGTTTGCTTTCTTGTAGCTGATAATATATGAATAGAGTTTCAGTGAAAAAGGGAAAAGTTGCTTTATTTTGGACACTTCTTTCTGATGCCATAGGAATGACCAGCGACCCACAGTTCAGGGATGATGCGCTACTGCAGCAGAGCGTATCTCATCATTTCCACCATAGTGGTATTGGTGATTTCACCCTATAGCAATTCCATGCCAACACTTCCATCAGTTAGCAGTAGGGTACTTGTTTTCAGCAATTAATGAACTCAGGATTCTGTACAAAAAACAGAACCCAAGATGTATTTTTCGTGTTGTAAACTGCCCCTATGTGAAACACAAGTGTACTCTGTCTAATTCATCCCTGGGGTTTCTAGAGATGCTGCAATAAAAGACATTCTGCAGATCAGAAATCATAAGTTCTTCAGATATTACTCCTCTTTTCATAAAGCATAAACAATTTAGATGGTTAAACCCATAGCTTTCAAGCAGGGAGTCACACGCAGCGTCTTATTTACTACCAAAACAGTAATAAAGTTAGTATGTTTCTTGGATTTTTAAATGATATTAGAGAAGCCAATGCAGATACATAATGCAGATGTATTAGTTGTAGTTCCTATATTATTTTCAGTGGTGCTTTGATATTACAAATTTACACATTCTAAAGCAAAGTCTCTAAAACTAAAAGCAAGGTACACTGGAGTCTCTCTAATTCTTTACTGAGGATTAGGAACCTCTTGTTTATCAGAGCAATCTTTCCTGTTCCTTGTTAATGCTGGAAACATTCTGGATTTTTAAAGGATCCCCAGAGACAGACACATGATGTGCTTCTCCAGTGTACTGCTTTTTCGTATTTTCATAACCTTAATTTGTGCTACATCTCTCATTCAGATAACATCCCAAAGTCCTTAGTATTGGAAAAGCAGATCCCATCATGCTTTTATATAGTTTACAGCTATTGTATTTTTGTGGGGATATGACAGACACTACTATTGAAGTTGTGATTTATACCTAGTAAATCCCTAGGGCTGTCATAAGATAAATGCATTCAGCCAATGCACAGATTTGAAATGGTTTGAAAGAGTTGTTTACTATTTCTAATCAATACCAATATCTACAGTGTTTTTCTTAGTTCTCTTAACATCCTAGTAGCACTTCAGTTCATTTAAAAAGGGATCTCCCACCTCTCAGTGCTGTAAAAGAAGAGATACTCTTTGTTTCTAGGCATAGGCATCGTTTGGGACTGTTTATTCCTGTTAAATTATCATTGAAAGGCAGAGGGTCATTGTTGCAAAGAAGAGGAAAATATTCTGATTTCAAAGACGACAACAGAATTTTCAGTTATAAGACTCGGTAAAGCTCATGGGGTATAGGCATGTGAGTTCTATTTAATTTAATGTGGCCTATCTCTTGCTCTAAGCTTACTAGAAAGAAATTTCAGCCCAGTTTCATACTATTATTATATTTAACCTGCTCCCTTAATACACAGCCTTAATTACTCCTTACACAGCCTTAATGCTGGAAGCACTGAGACTCAGAATGCTGACTCTAAGCTACTACAGGGTTCTCAGGCTGTGCTCTTGTGACTGGTGACTCAGAAATCTTCTCAGTGATGCTAAAGAATAATTATTTTGCATTCCTGTTTTTCAAAGAGAGCAGTAGCGAGCAGGGGATGCCATGGGAGGTGTGCTGGGGAAGGACCTTCTGCGGTCATCTTCTCACTCAGAAAGGAAGCATTATTCAAGCACTGCATTTTTGCTCTCTATTGTGTCTCCTAGCACTCACTAGTTTAATAGACACTTCATTACCTCTACAATGGTGTTAGTGTCTTGCAGTACTACCAAGAGAGCTGCAGGTCTGGAACTTGTGTCAGGATCATTTGGGAACTCAGTGAGCCCCACTCCAGGGATTCCACAGCCATTGTACTGGATGTGTTGGTGCACACCAAGATGCTGAGCAGCATTTTCTGTTGCAGCTGTGTCTGGCTCTGATTTTCTTTCACCTGTGTCCCCCTTCCCAGGTAGAAATGCTCATACTAAGCATTTCAAATCATTGTGTGAACATCACAGAGACATCTGAGGTGTCAACAACACATTAATATTCTACAGAATCCGTGTTTATGTATTATTTTGCTATGTTATCCTAAGTGCTACATCACTTTGTGGCCACATGCTTCCTACCAAACCAAACATTTAAATGGCTTTGAGCTGAAAGCTGACATTTGTAAAGAAAAGGATTTGTAATGTGATTGAATTGATTTATGTTACTGAAAAGCAAAACAAACCCCCACTGTTATGTATTAGAAATGACCCCTTTGTCTTCTTCAGAATTCCATTTGTTTACATGCCCTGCAGCCATACTGAGAGAAAGGAATCACTGGAGACTTCTCTTAGGCCTGTCTGAAAAAAGAGTGAGAAAAGGGAGGAGGAGAGTGGCCAGAAGGTTGTGAGGAGGAAGAGATGAGTGCTCAGATAAAAAGCAGCCTGAGGGAAGACTACAAGTTCTCAGAAAAACGGATCAATAATGATGTTTACTGATGGATGCTGCAATGATGATGTTAAATGATGCTGCAAACGCAATTATTTGCATTTTGATATTTTTCCCTCCTACTTCGCTGTGCCGAGAGTATCTTGAACACTGCAACAGATAAACCACCTTTGGAGGGGCATTATTTTAATGGAATTAATGGAAACTCAAGATCCTGAGGATGCTGCTGCATTTTTCAGTAGAGGGCTAGTAGAAACACCAGCTTCCCTTCCCCTTCTATTGCTTGCTCAGCAAGATGCAAGGATCCAAGACTGCTCTAATTTACAAGTATCTCTCAAACAACTTTCCACTGACTTTGTCTCCTCCCTTTTCCCTTCCTAGACCTTTCACCCTTTGGTTCCCTTGAGAAAACCATGACGAATTTCCACCTGGAAATTTCAGTCTCAGTGTTAGGTATTCTCTTGTTGTCGATGGCCTTTCCTCTCCACCCTTTCTCTTCACCACATTGAGACTTCTGACAAGGTCAAACAATTCATCTTTGTTTCTATATTTATACGGGGAAGCTCCCTTTAGGAGCACAATAACATTTCAGATAGGACCGCCTGACAAAAGCAGCAGATAAGAAAGCTCCTGGTACAGAAACCTGTCCTGATAAAATAAAACATTTCTTTTAAATGAAAACTTCCTGAGCTTTCACACAAAGTAAGGAATAAAGTGCAGGGCTACTGAAAGCTGTCCTGCCTACCTGAATGTATTTGTTGGCTATTTTTGAAGAGAAGTGAAAGACCAAGACGAAAAGCGAAACCTGAATGCATAAATAAAGCGATCAAGAGAATTGAAATAAGTTTCCAAGGAAGTCCTGAAAAAGAAGGAATTAAAGGAAACTAACAATGGAAATTAAGATGATGGGTTTAAAAATGGCCATTAAGTATTGAAAGCAAGTACAAGAAATAGTGATGGATACCTGTCTGGGAGAGTAAACAGAACACCTTCCAGCATGAGAGAGGTGGGCAGAACGCTCTAGCCATAGTTGTTACAGAAGGATGGGAACTTAAATTAAAGCAATGGCTTCTGTGGGCAGAATGCCAACTACTCTGTGCAAGAACAAGTGTTTGCTTATGAAATGATGTGATGAAATGCTTATGGTGTGGCACTACCCCAAGGAAGTTTGGTATCAACATGAATTAAGCTCCACAACAGCTCTGGAGGAGGAGTTTAAGCTTCAGTTCTTTGCTACGTTTATTTACATTTACATTCAGTGTTTTATCTTATCTAGAGAGAATGAAATTACTTTAAGGTCAAGGGGTCCAGATGTGGGCTTTGTTCAAAAGTATCGCAGATCATCTGGCAAAGCAACTGCACAATAAATAGGTGCTTGCTGCAGAGAATGTTGGCTTATAAATCTATCACCTCAATTCATTAATCTTCTTCTGAGGCTGTACCTCCCAAATTTTGATTTTATACCGATTTCCACAGCAGCTCAGCATTTGGAGGTATACTGATGTGTGATGATGACTATCCCAGCTCCATCCACACAGGCTACATGGTTTATCTTAATGAAAAACTTTGGGAGGAGTTTGGAAAGTTATCTTTGAAAAATCTTGGTTTTCATAAGCTATTTCAAAAGACCACAGGGAAATGTGCCTAAACCAGTCTGGATGTGAATGATTTATAGCCCTCTGAGACATCATTAAAATACTTCCATGGGAGCAGTTCAATAGTGGGCTCCCACTGCCTGGGACTTTGTAGGGCACCAAGTTTTCCCAGCCACTCTCGTCTATCTCCCATAACCCTTTTATGTCTATAACCTACAACCCAAACACCTGCAATCCTTGTCAAGGGAGGTACTGCTGGGGATGGAGTCAGCTCTCCAGGCTCTGCCTCCTTCTCAGGGAGCTCGAGAGAGGGTCCTTTGCCAGACCAAGAGTGCAGGCTTCCTTTACCACATCCTGCTGCAGGAGCAGTATGGATGGGCTGGAGCATATAAGATTGGGTTTGGTGGTTTGGTTTGTTGAGGTGTTTTTACACTGAAAGTGCCAACCCCTCCATGCAGTGATGCACAGAGCCACAGCCTTGAAGATAATGTTTTTCACTTTCCTTTGCCTTTCTGCACAAGGAGAAATCTTTGTCTTAAATTTCATTAGCCTTCAAGAGTGAATTGTCTGACTCTGTTTTTTCCTTACTATTTGTTTGAATCCTCACAGCAACTGACCTTCAAATGTAGCACAGGCGGTAAAAGCTGTAATAATATCACCTCAAGGTGTTTCTTTGTATTTGCATTAAATTGGTTCCTAATAAGTTAGTACTATAAGAAGCTATTCAATGCCAGCAAAACCTCAGAAATATCTAGCACAGAATAACCTCCAGACTAGAATCATGTTTTTCAGCTGTCAAGTTCTCCCATGTGCTATCAAAGGTCATTAAAACCTCTGTCCCACTTGTCCTTTTATCCCTGCCTGTGGAGATTCAGTTGAAAATACCTTGATGATTCCTAGACACAAAACTTCCTTATCTAACCATATATGAATCACTTTGAAAGGAGCTCCATTTCTCTTAGCAACCAAAGAATCAGTCTTAGCAACAAGACAGACAGAGAATTTTGTGTTCACATAGCTACTTGTGGACAGTACATTCTGCTCTCTGCTTTCCTATGGCATTGCTGCAGTGGGGACTTTCTGAACTGGTACAGACAGATCAGACACTTGTTCATAGGAAAGACAGCCATTGCAGGGCAAATGATGATCTTTATACTGTGACTGTTCTTTCCTTCAGGAGACAGTGCAAGAAACTGACTGCTGGAAAGCTCACAAATTCCATTTTCCCTGTGACAGAATCACTACAGAGATGTGTGAGGAAGCTGACAGTTTCCAAAATCTCGACTTCCCCCATAGAAACCATAGTGGAGAATCAAACTATGAGCTCTAAAGGCTCACATCTCAGGCTCTCTCAGCAGCTGTTCAAGAGCAGTTAGAAAGGCTGGCTATAAGGTCACTTTTATACATATTTTTTCCCCTATATTTTCTTATCAAGAGCAATTTTGGAAGAAATATTATAACAAGAGAAACTGGGAACATGAGAGCAATTGCCATTTTGGTTATTGCCTGGGCTGTTGTCTTTCCAGAACTGTTGGGGAAGCTTCCTGAGGAAGCAATGCTAAGATGGCATTTATGAACAGAGTAGTGTTGTAGTAGTTTCCATCTCTCAGTCTAACATCTGTGTAAGGAAATGAGTTACCATGTGTAGTTTGAACCTATTAAGAAATTGGAAGTGCAAGTAGAAATAGTAAATGCACTCACAGCCCACCGGTGTTCCTCTTCTGTCTCCTCCCGTAGGCGCTGTTGGCATACTGCATGCCGGTTTGATTCCCTTACTTGTATCCAAACTGAAGAATGAGTTGGAGGAAATCCAGGAGCTAATCCTTGGTACACTCTCCAACTGTCTGCGCGTGGAGGCTTCTGAAGCTCTAGCAGCTGATGCTGTCACTGTCCTGAAGGAAAAGCTCACACACACATCAGTGGCCACCAGAAGCAAAGCAGCTTGGGTCCTCTTAGAAATCAGGTAAAGAAACCTGTCTGTAATCCATGAGCCCAAGAATATACTCATTTCATGAGCGAGTCAAGGTCATTAGTTTGCAGTTGTGTTGCACTACACATTGAAGCTGTCATATTTCCCACGTGAAGCAGTATCAGCCTCAACACACGCATACATAGAAGACTTCTACAATTCATAACTGCTGTAAATACTCAAGAAAGCAAATGCAGATCAGTAAATGTCATTCCTTATCCTTCTGTTTGTCTTTGGTGTTGGCAGTGAAATCTGGATTTTTTTCACGATTTTCTCAGCACTGCTAAGAAAAAATCCTTGCATGAGAAATGTGAAAACAAGATTCTGACCAGGAGCAGGAAGAAGTAGAAATAGGGAGAAGCTCCTTTGTTTTTTGAACAACTGCTCTCTCTCTCAAAACTAAAGATCCCAGGAAGCTTTCAGTGTGATTGAGGACAGAGGTATTTTTCTGACACAGGCTGCTGCAAACATCAGTGACGGATGGGTGACATGGTGTCCCTGCCCATGGCATGAGGGTTGGAACTAGGTGACCTTAAGGTCCTTTCCAACCCTAACTATTCTGTGATTCTATGGGCAACAAAAGCAGTCTTTATATTCCACCTGTGTGTTGAACACTGGATGGAAGGAACAATTCTGTCGTCTGTCCTGCAATCACAACATATAATAAAAGTACTCAGCAGGTGTCTGGTTTAAGAAGGTCTGCAGGTGGTGTAACTTACTTATCAAACATCCTCTAACAAGGTAAGGCCCTATAGGAAAAGCAAAAGGGTATCGATAACAGGAGTAATAGAAAGGAAGCAGAAATGCAACCTGAGTATGGACATCAGCTAGGCTACAGGTCCCTGCAGGAACTGGGCCATGTTAGATACTTCCTCATTAGGCTGGAAAGAAAGAGAGGAAATTGACCTGAGAGAAGTAATAACTGCAGACCCCAAACTTAGCAGGTTTTAAAACCTGTGTAGGGTCCAACAGCCAGGTTTCTGCCTGAACTGTCATAGCACATTTAACCCTAACCCTGGTATCTGCTGCTGCCCAGCCATCACCAGTGTATGGCAGAGGTAAGAAACAAATAATCCAAACATCACCTAAAATAGTCTAAACAATTGGTAAGCCCACACACGTTGGTTAACATGATCTCATCAGTCTTGTATCAGCAAGTACATTTCATAGACACCAGGCACAACAGACATCCCCTTTCTTTTCTTTGTGGCAGGCAGTGGCGCTTGCCATCTGTCCAGCAGTCAGAAAGCTGTGACTCCAAAGAGAACAGAGAGGAAGACACTATCAGCACCGCTGTCATCAAACAAAGGAGGGCTGCAGGGATCCAGGCATGGGGGGAAGCTGTGGGTAGCTCTGTGGTTTGCAGGCACAGCTCAATAAAGCAACTTAACCATCTTTCCTGCACAGTACTCATCCAGAAGGGAAAAATGAGGTGTGTGAAGAAGTTATTCCTGTGCTGGTGAGCCTGCTTGAAGATGCAGATCCTGAAATCCAAGCCAGTGCAACAGGAGCACTGATGTTTGCTACTATCAAACCTCAGGGTGAGAGACGGGGGAGTTCTCTTGGGACACTTTCTGGAAACCCAATTCTAAGCCAACTTAGTAACAAAACTTTTGTCCCTCCACCCCCCAAGTCCTCAGTTTCTAATGGTGTTAAAGCTCTTCAAGAAACTGTAAGATTAGATCATTTCTTCCTATCCGTTGTTATATCTATTGTTGCTCCCCCACATTGCCTAGAGGGGACAGTAGATCTCACGTTTCATTCACCTGAATTAGGTCAAGAAGTTGTTTACCTACCCCCCTGCACCTCTTCCCTCCAGTGGGGGAACACCTTTCATCCAAGTCCAGGCCACACAGAGATCTGCACACCTGAAGCTACTTGAATCACCAGTCCTCAGCAGAGGAGCACTACTGTCTGGAAACTCTTTCTGTAGCTAGAGGCAGTTTCACAGCTGGGAGAGGAATGAATATTAACAAGGTTTGTAGCTCTCCCAAGTCACTTACATGACACTGAAAATTTTCAGTGGGATGAATGAGTAATTAGACATAAATGACTCTTAATAACAGCAGTTGTGTTCCAGACCTCCTCTGCAGCCATCCCCCCTGCTTCTGAAGACAACACAGGAGTGGATCTCACTGTTTGAAGAGCCTTTAAAAATAAAAGCATGGAGGATGCTCCTAAGGGCATTGAACCCAACCCCAAATACCGTATCTTATCCCTTGGTGCCTTGTATATTCTTAGATAATTCTTTGCCAATGAAATAGTAACATGTAGGGCAGATAAAGTTAACCAAGATCTTTCATCTTAAACAGCTGGCAGCTAGCCTTGGTCTTCAAAAGGAAAGCATGTCCAACCTCTTTGCACTGCACCCTCTGGGGTGTTCAGAGCTGTGGCTGGGCAGGGAGTAGAAAGTATCAATTCAAAAGCACATTGGTTGTATGTAATAACACATTTTAAAGTCAGTTTATTTCTCTACAGGGCGATTCTCAGCACTAGGGGCTGGAGCCATCCCACCTTTGCTGAAGCTGGCTGCTGAGGAAGGTGGCAAAGCCCGGCTCAGTGCCATCAAAGCCCTCACCATGCTGGCTGAGCTACCAAAGGGCCGTGAGACACTCCTCAACCATTTAGATACGTTTCAGCAGTGTCTGAAGGATCCCAGCAAGGCAGTGAAAAGAGCTGCCAAAACTGCCATCAGTGTCATCCAGTGGAAACCTTACTGAAGATGGGAAGTTTCCTAGAGATCTGTTGCCCTCTGTTGTTGTCTGGCTGTAAAAGTTGCATGGTTGTATAAGCCCTTCCTTCAAAACTCTCTTTCAGATTCTCTGGATCAGTTCCTCCTGAAAAGTCATTGATTAACAGTTCACATCTGTATTGCAGGTCACAAGCAGAATCATGGGGGGGAGAGGTGGGAAGGAGCAAGGCAGTCTAGAATTCTCCAGTAGGAGTTATTTCCTGAGCTCCCAAGATTTTCCTTTGATACAAGAAACCATTCCTTTCTGGTTCCTTCATCAGGTTCTTGCCTTTCTTTTCCTTTCTTCTTTTGAAACCTGAGCCTATCAAACAATCAATAACTGATTCTGTTGGGAAGAGAAGTCCATAATGAAGTTCACCAGCAGGCTTGTCTATGCCGAGAAACTGACCCAACGGCAGGAATTCACAGTTTTTCTGCGAACTGTTGAACATAGGAACCATTTACAGCATCACTACAGGAAAAACAATGGCAGTGTCATAGAAGGGCTTTCCCAAGAGAATTATGAGACTTTCCCAGCCTGCAATATAGCCCAGCACTTATCAGCACCCTTCTAATATATGAAGCTGCTGACATGACTTGCCAGCAGTGAATGCAGTGGAGACGGACCCCACTGCACTGGGCTAAGAGCCCCTCAGTCTCACCCTGTCCCTGTGATGAGATTTATTCATCTAACATTCCAACACCTCCAGCTAATGACTTCTCGAGAAGGGGTTTAGTAGCAGCCCTCACCTTACTTTGCAGCCTCCTCTGAGCCCTCTCCTCAGTCTTAGCTGTAGTGATCGCTCTTGTGTTTTCAATCTGGTGAGGATCTCAACATGCAATTCCACTCCTTCTGTGTGCTTGGATCCAGGCTCAGGGCTGCCCCATGCAGTTGTCCAAGCTTAGGGTAAAAGGATAGTAAGTCAGAAAAACTTCACTAGGGTAAAGCTTGGTGAAGGTTTGTTGGTGACAGGCCCCACTGCCTCTAACAGAAGGGCTCTATCTGAAGTTGGGTGTAGTCTGGAACAAAAGTGCCTCTGCCTTTGTGCTGGGACTTGGTATTTTGTCGTTTTGTACAGCTGTAATCTATCCTTTGAGTACAAAAATTAACAAGTCCAATGGAAATGGAAGTGTTGTGCCAGAACTGAAGAGTTCTGCTACTGTGGCTCACTTCTGAGGGAGGAGGATGGGGTGAGAGGAAAGCTGATCCTAATGTTACGGTCTATTCCAACAGGAGTTGGACAAGGCGATCTCCAGAGGTACCTTCCAAGCTCTCGTATTCTATGATTCACAGCTGTCTAAACAGAGATGAGATAAACAGGACAGAGAACTGAAAATGTCACTCCCCTATTTTGGACAAATGTTTTTATTTTCTTTAAAAAAACCCTTTTTACCTCACAGAACTGAGAATAACAGAAAATTCAGGCTGTTTGTGTAAGGCAGCCCATCCAACAAGACATAAGTTGCCTGAAGGAAAGAGGTAGTTCCTGTGTTTAGAGCTGATGGGCAGTGGAAGTGATGGAAAGTTCAGGAGCATTTTACTCCCTGTGCAGTCAAGGCAGGTCACTACAGGTATGCTGCAAATTTCTCTGTCTGCAGTTTTAAGTGTGCAATTGAAGAGGCATCAGCAAAAAGCCTGGGCAAAGAAATAAAGGAGGCCAGCAGGACAAATCCTGGCCATTCCCAGCCACCAAGAGAGGTGCGACAATGCGGCTGACTCAGCTTCGCAGGAAGGCCTATTTGGTTTTACTCATGCCTTGCTCTCGTGTGGTATTTTTATATCTAGATATTACCAGTTGTAGCTACAAAGAAGCTACATCATCTGTATAAAGGGGTTGTGTTTCAGGACTACTTTTCCACTACAGAAACCCACTGTCACACCACAAACTGCACTACCCTTATACAAAGAGTAACCTGATCTTATAGGACTTCAGACTGAACTGCTCTGACTAGCAGAAATGTAGCTGCCTTGGCCCTTAGGTACTGCATTCTAAGCAGTAGATCCTTGCTTTAAGATAATATAAGCTCTATATGATATCAATGGTCTTGTCTCACATACATGCAGAGTACAAAATCAGAACAAAGCCTAAACAGAACGCTGAAATAACGGTGTTAGTGGTACCTCTTCCCCTGCTTTGTCTCAGTGACTGTTTGGCACTATCACATCTGACAACATAAAACATGCTATTTCAATCCCAGCAGTAATTCCTTTGGCCTGTATTGACCATGTACTGCCTATACAAACACCAGAATTCAAAGTGTGCATGTAGAACAGCCATGAACCATTACTGATTTTTTTACACATAAAGCTGTATTTACTGACAAAAAGGTTGCCGATATAATCCAAATTCACAATTTATTGGTAGGACTGCAGAGGATAAACTCTCGCAGGGGCACAGCACAACATATGACAATGGCAGCAGAGTTAAACAGCCTGTGTGAAGCAAAAGATGCTGCAGAGAACATGAGCCAATGCAGAAACAATGCTGTTTATTGCAGAACACCATTTGGTAACTTGGGGGGGTTCTAGAGCTGTGGTTTCTTGGTGTCCAGCTATTTGGTGTTGCCGACTCAGTCCCACTGCAGGAATACACCACAGGAACAGGGCAGCAAACCTCAACACAGCAAGGGCATGGGTCTACCTTACAGAGCAGAGGAACTTCACACTATCTTCTTTGTGATCCTGACTATATAGGACCAGAATTAAAAGGTCAATTTTTTTTCTACAAAATCATTCTTCAGGGTATATTAAAATGTAACACACAATTGCTCCCAAAGTAATACGCCAATTCCTAAATCTCCTTCCTAAAATGAGATTCTCAGCCAAAATTTGACACCTGAAATATCCCTTCACTTCACAAAGACCTTTGAGATCTCAAATGTAATTGAGACTAGTCAACCAGGTACAACTCCTAACTAAATGTTGTAATGCAGGCTGGTTTTCCCTGGGAAAATGTAGATCTGCCTTCTTTTTATGTTATTTGGCAGGAAGTAACATACCCTGGTTTATTAGAAGATATAACAAAAAAGAAAAGTATAATTTGAGAGGATTTCTACTATAGGCCACCCATCTATTTAGTAACAAGGCATCAAACCAGCATGTAGGTATCAAGACCATTCACCAATGTTAGCAGTTACTAAGATATCCAGTAATCTGGGGGATATGTTTCAGTGTATTTCTGAACCTCCCTGTCAAAGCAGTGGTCATAAGCTGAGAGATCAGATTACAGCTCTGAAATAGCGGTGGGGAAATCAAAGCAATCAAGAATATGTCCTTGCAAAAGTTTTCACCAGTAAAGAAACCAGTGGTGAAAAAGAAATGTCCACATTGACCCAAAACAGTTTTAGGAGAGAGACGAAAAACAACCCAGTGGCATGAATAGAAGTGACAGGGTAAAAAGAATTAGTTAGAAACACACAGCATAAACCTGGATTTTCAGGCTAGGAATTCCCAGTACTCTTATTAATTGGTGAACTGACTGATCCTATAATTTAGCAATAATCATTTAGAGAATTCCCCTACCTAAAAAAAATCCTTATGATGAAGGATTTGCTTTTCCTTCTGAGGTACACCAAGTCTTGAAACAAAGGAGAACAAGATGTACTGATGTTGCAGTAACACTAGTTAGTAGAACAGGTTGGATATCCTTTGGCCCTGGCAGTGTTTTGACATCTTTCACTGCTAAGTACAGTTTTTCCCTTTAGACAGAGCACAAAATGAAAAATGCATCCTAAAATTCTTCTTGTACTCACATTCTGATAAAACAAAAGGGTCACCTGTCCTAGCAAGTCCAAAGCAGCAGTTCAGGTCATGCTCCCCATGAACCTCACCAAGAAGATGATGACACTGACAATGTTACATGATGCTAACTGGGCAACCTGTACTACAGAGTCTCCTGTGGGTGCTGTCTCCCTTCTCCGGTTAGCTGCATTTCTGACCCAATGCACAGATTGAGCCCTTGAGTCATGCTTGGTGTTTGCTGGCCGTACAGTCGTTTCAGTGCAGAACATTCATTCAACATGCAGCTACAGACTAAGGACCAGGGAAGAATTGACATAACAATGGGCATGGGGAGTGCCACAGCTGCCTATAGCCAACCTCCCACTTTGGGATGAGAGACAATGGTCCCTAATTGGGGAGGCTGGGCAATTAATTAGTATTCTAGGTGCCAGTAAAACAATGAGCTGGATCAGGGAAACACAGCTGAGGAATGCATCCCTTAGACTGACTTAGCTTTCAGTAGAGCGTACTCCATAATAAAGCTGCCACAGACTTGGTCACAAAAATGCTAAAGATCCTTTTGAATTGCTTCATACACATTTAAATACTTCAATTAACATGTCAGGATGTGGCACTCCCATACACTGTAATTAAACTCCTTGTTTCAACAGAAATGTGTGTACAGCAAGTCTTTGCTTCTAGCACTAGGTGTTCCACAGTGCTCCACACCTCAATGACATTAGCACCTAGGTCGATTTTTAACATCAGTAACAAATGGTTGGTCTTTTTAAGCCTGAAGCTAACAATGATTAAGGGCCAGATATAATTAATGTGGTCCTGGGTCAGTACTGGAATTAACTCGGCTGCACCCTGCGCGGACCAAGTTTTCAAACAGGGTGCATGCCTCAGCGATACCAGAAGACAAGAAAGACCTTCTTGCATAAGGCTCATGTCCCACCCAGGCAGAGCTCACTCTGAATGCACACAGATTTATACTGGCTTTTCCTAACAGTCTCCAGAAGGTTAGGAAAGTTATGGCTCTTTCTTCTTCCAGCTACAGACTCATTCCCTGTCCCCATTTGCTTTCAGAAGTCCTGGAGTTGGAAACCATTCTGTCCCACTCTGAAAAATGGCAGCTTTTAGTACTATCTCTTTATGCTCCAAAGCAGGGAGTGTTATTGCTTCCCACCATATATTTTATTTAAAATATGCATATAAATAAATTAAAAATCATATTAAAAATGCACAGAAGTGAGAGATTTGTCCAGGGACAAAATAAAGAGTCTGGGAAAGTCAAATTTGTCTGCTTCCATTTAAACCAGGAGGGCAGAATGTTTTTCCTATGGCTGCACACAAATTAATATGCTGGGGAGTTCAAGCACAGGACCTCTATTTAGCAAGACAAAATTTGCAATTTGAACGAATGGAAACCATTGTAATAATTCGCTCGAATATACTTTAAATGTAAGTCAAGTTTGTAAAGGCAAAGCTCACACTTACCTCAGCTCGAACTTCATCCAGGTCCCTCCAGAAGAGCAGGGTTGCTGCTCGCACAGCTGTGCTTGCCTTGCTCTGCCCTTGAGTGATGCCAGGTGAGGAGAGGGGCGGCTTTTCTGTTTCACAGCTCCATGGACATGGCAAGCTGGAGTGGCCCTCAGAAGGGACAAAGAGGCAGCCTCTTCCATTAGTAATGAGGGTGACAACCTTAGGCAGTGGTGCTGGGTGTGCTGCCCTGCATCAGGACCACTGGTGGATGCTGGAGTGAGCGCGGGGCTGCGACACACACTCCATGAATAAATGACCACCAGGTAGGAACTGGTGGGGTTTGGCACTCCCATTTTCCTCAGCGGCTTATCGCCCTCTGTTGTTACACCCGTCACACTGTACCGGGAGTTAGCGAAGGGAAGCTCGGCCCTCCCCTCGCTTTCTCGCTATGCCATGGCACCGCTGCGGGAGCAGGGTAGAGACCTGCGCTGGGTCACGATCATCAAACACGTTTTAAAGGCAGCAGCTCCTCAGAGCAGCTCTGCTGTGAGCCCATGACCCGTGAACAGCCTCCCCAGCCCAGTGCTTCAAACCAGTGAACACAAGTGCCCTTCACAGGCAATAACCAGGGCCTGACAGCTTTTCTCCCAGATGCCAGTCACTGCTGGGGGCGCATATATTTATCAGTGCTCTTTGCTCCTCAGTTTTGTGTCCTTTTACTTCATATAGACATTCCTAATTTTGCCAATTAAGCAAGTGACCTGAGCAGGAGCTGAGCCATTGGTGATCACAGCTGCTGATGGTGCTCTGATCACAACTGCCTGCACATGAAGAACTCAGCCTTGTGCCATATCCTCATTGACCCCAGACAGACGTTTTGGTTCGAACCAAAGTATGGTTTCTGTAGATGTATCCTGAATGAACCCACAGACCCTTCCGCCCGCAGCGTTTCGGTGCCTGAGGTTTTTCAGGGATCAAATAGGAATAAAACCAATTTCTGAATTGGAAGAACAGTGTTCTCATGATCATTTAAAATGAACATTTATGACTGACACAGAAAAATGAAAATATAACTGGGGAGTGGATACCCTTTTTCAGGAGTTACCCTGAAAATTATGCAGTGATTCTTAGAAGGAAGATCTGCTTTGTTCAGAGCGAGTTCTTTATACATCGTGTTGTAATTGGCTATAGTGCTGCCAGGTGCATTTTTCATCATTTACTTTGTGCAGTTCATTTAAAATAAGCCTGTGGAGCTAACTGAGGTCCACTGAAAGAAGCTGCAACCCTAGATCTTACCTGGCAGGATAAGCTGTCTCAGGATCTCTTGAATCAGAGCTGTATTATTTATGCTGTACGCGTTGTGCATTTGGATTGTGCTGTTAGCCAGAGCTATGGCTCGAGTCTCTCCACTCACCAGAAGTGTTCCACATTTACAGCCAAACATTGGGAACAAGCATGTGCTCACTGTTCCCATTTATAAGCATGAGAGTGCCCAGCACAGTGTGTGCTGTGGTTTTGCCTGAGAGTGTCCCACAGCAAGGGCTGTAACATGGACAATTAGCACGAGAATTGAAGAAAAGTCACTTTCTTCCTTAAAATCCTGAAACTGCCTTCGAAATCCATAGGTTCCAGCCTGAGGTGGCATTCAACTGTCTGTCTAAACAGGAAAGGTGTGATCAGCTGCCCACAATATCCAGCAGGTTTTCTGTGAAACTCTCTATCAGAGGAGTGCTCCAGGCAGCAGCCAGACCGTCTGCGAGCATCCCAACCCTGCCCTCTACAACACACAGTCTTCAGACTAGAGGCAAAGCAAGCTGCTGAGGATGTACAGTGAACGCCCCTGGGAAACTGAGAGTTTGCTTTTCCAACCTCCTTAATCCCAGGGAGGAAAACGAGTGCCTGATTAACCCAGAGGCCACCAGAAGGCTGCTCAGCCTGCCAGGGAATCGCGTGTGGTGTTTGTCTTTATCCAAATGGCTGGAAAGTTTCACCATGTTTTTATTTTTGTAACAGAGCATGACAAAGAGGGATCTGGGCAATCCTCGTTAAGGTATTTCTGGTTTCTTTGTCACCCATTACTATTAGCCAGAGCCAAAATCTAGACACTACATCAAGTTTCTCTGTCTTCCATCATATTATATAAAATTCCCATCATTTTGTGGACATCAAACACTTCAAAATATACAAATACTTTAATACACACAAGTCTTCATAGTCCATTAAATATCCATGGTCTTCAAAATAGTCTATCACTGTATTAACTGTAGAAAAAAGGTTTGCACTGATATTTATATAGCACTGATTTGATCTGGCCTATGCAAAACCTTTCAGCACACCGCAGGGATTAAAAAGAGCAGCAATTCCCCTAAAATCCACAGCATTTGGGGTTAGAGCCAAACAAAGAAAAGATAGTATCAAGAGATTATCAAGGGAGAGTGATTACAGCTGCAGGAGTTAGCGGCACTGCGTATAGCTCATAGAGACACTACACTGGCTTCCAATTGAGATGCACTTCTGGCAAAGTCCAATGCATCCTGGAGAATCGCACTGAAATGCTTTGGGACAATGCAGCATCACACAATATGGGTGCAAGAGGAACAAGGAACTGTGGTGCAGCTTGACTACTGCAACCAACGTCTTCTTCTGACACTTGATTCCCCAGGAAGCTGAATTGGATGATAAGAAGATCTATTGGTTTTTTGCTTTCAAGAGGTGAATGTCTTCTCCTGTCTCTCCAGCTGGTACCAAACTTATCAAGTGGAGACAATGAGACTGGTTTAGCTGATATCCTGCAGCTGGGACCATTCTCCTTCATGAGCTGTTAACTCATGCAGTTGTAAAGCATGAATTCTACTTGTCAATGAAATCTTCACAAGAAAGATTTGCAGCTTTGCAGAAAAGCAGCACAGAGCCCTCAGATGTGCTTGAAGGAAAAATGCAAATCCAGCACTCTGATGCTGTGGGCTTTTAACCATGTGCATGGATTGGTTTGGAGCACAGTCCACCGAAAGAGGCAATAACACCAACCCTAAGATAAAGAGGTCCCAGTAGTCATGGCTGGAGATTAACTTTGATGTACCAAGATGGAAATTGATCAATAAGAAATAAATATATATATACACACGTACATACATACATATTTAAGATACATACTATAGAGTGCATATATATAGTGTATTGCATGTGTATATATAATATATGCATTTTGTATAAAAAAGCTTCACATTCAAGTATAGATACATATTAAAATATAAAGAAAGGAGGACCTTTTGAGGATAACCTGAAACAGAAAATCTATCATAAGCATAATTCTTATTAGGATCATCAAGACATGTTTGCCCTAATTTCAAAATGCAGATGGTTAGTGAGAAACACGACCCAAAGAGAAGTGAGAAACACAACCCAAAGAGAAGTGAGAAAAAGGGGAACACAGCGATAATGGAAAATGAGATGTAGTGTCAAACACATCAGTATATACATAAACCCTTTACTTAGACTATCCCATGCTTGGAGGGAACAAAAGTGATGTTTTAATTTGAATTCATAATATGGTCCCTCAGTGGTTGTGGCTTTTTTGTAATCATCATAGCCAAAGGAAAAAGCTATCCGAATGATCAGAAGGGTTGAAAATCAAACTAGTGCCATCAACCCTAAAAGGTAGTTCACAAACCCTGATATGAAATATGGCTCATGCAGCTTTGTTCTGCACCTAAAATATGAAATGTATCGTGAGTAGAGAGAATATTGGATGGAAATTCTGAACCTCAATTAGCCCTGGATTGATTCAATGTCTAACCAGAAACTCTCTCAGTGGCCTTCATCTTCAGATTGTTGAAATTATGCTCACAAAATCAGCAAGTAAATCACCCTGACTTTTACAAACAATGAAAACACTAAGTGTATCTAACTCTGTAAATCTACAAGCCATCACTTTTTGCTTGACAATACAGTACAATCTGGAACTGTGATCAGAGGTTTATGCAAAGAAGGCATGGCAAAATACAGCCACAGTCAATAGGATGATGACGTTGATATTCACAACATTTCTCCAAAGTGGCACTTCGCTTGTGTCAGTCAGTTTCTTCTTCAACACTTCCTCTTCCTCCTTGCTCAGTTTGGGTCCTTGTTGTTGATCTAAGCCACAGAACCAGTTGTATGCTCTCTTAAAGCATCCCGGTTGTTCCCTTTCCTCGTGAACTGGAAGGAATAACACACTGGTCATGAAATGGACCACTGCATACACGAGAAGATCCCTGTGACTGAGTATCCTGGGTTCTGAGCTGCTGGCTGGACTTAAACCACAACACTGAGGACACTCCTGTATTTAATCCAGCAGTTCTGCTTTATGGTCATAGTTACATGGAAACATTTCAGTACAAGGCAGTACAGGAATCAAGTTAATATTGTGCTTTCACAGCTCATCTGGAAAAAGTGATTTCCCACATGTTGCAAGAGAGCCTTGTGCAGAAGACACTTGCACCTTTTGCAGCCTAGAGACTTGGTTTCGTACTAGAGAAGCAAACTGTGCTGCTTGAACTCATTGTTTTCAATACTTTCTACACTTTGAATTAAAAAGCATACAGATGAATCTGAGGATAGTTATGGAAAGGAACTTGGGAGCAGAACCACAAACCAGCTAAGAGAGCTGGTCTGTGTGTGCTTTGCCCACATGGATGTCTGGCAGTTCACTTTCATGATGCCTTGCACCAGATCTTTGCTCCTTCAATCCTGGCTACTGTTTCCAAGTGAATCCTCATTATTTCGTTCCAGGTGCTGGAGTCATGGGCAGTTCTGCCAATACACACCACCTCTGACCTAGAGCATCTCCATTGGTTTAGTCCAGCACTGCCACCTAGCTACATAGAGAGCAAGATTTTCTCCTTTCAAATCCACTTTGCTTCTGATTTACACTAGGCTTGTTAGACTGCTAAAAGGCAGCTTACCAGGCACTTAAATATGTGGGGTTTGTGTTACTGCTATCGAGGCGGGGGGGAAGAGGTCTTTAAATATCAAGCATGTTAGTGTTTCTTCAGGAGTGAAATAGGGATACACAAATATACTGATAAAATCTCTAAACATTCAGCAGTTACCTGATTCCTCATCCTTTTCATCTTCTTTGGTCTCCTCCTCTTCTGCATCAAGATCAATACGTTCTTCTTTGCTGTTCCGTAACGACCAGCACAAGCGGTAAAGCTGCCATGAAACAAATGAGTTTATGAATTTCCACACAGGGACAAACCAGCCTGGCCAGCACATGAGCGAGACCACGGCATTCCAGATGTTTATTAGGTCAATGTGTAAGATTATTAGGAGTTACTGAAGATTTGTGACAGATAAATGAAGAATAGTTCATTTGCTTTCTCACAGGGATTGTGTGTTGCCGGCAGTGTGCGCTCACAGCCCAGAAAGCCAACTGTATCCTGGACTGCATCAAAGCAGGTCATGGAGGTGATCCTGCCCCTCTACTCTGCTCTTGTGAGACCTCACTTGGAGTATTGTGTGCAGTTCTGGTGTCCTCA
>JAOEHY010037242.1:55137-67125 GCA_025447955.1 Psilopsiagon aurifrons
GTGTCCCTGCCCATGGCAGGGGGTTGGAACTGGATGAGCTTAAGGTCCTTTCCAACCCAAACTATTCTGTGATTCTATGATGGGGGTCGCTGAGACGTCAGGATGTAATATACCAAGTACCATTTATAATACAATACAAATAGTGTCTAAACCTAGCGGTTTCATTGAGTTCCATTTCTTGAAGAGCAGGAATGAGCTAATACTCACGTGTACGTCAGGGATGGGCTTAGTCATGAAGGAGACTGCCAGAATGATGATGGCGGAAACCCCAAAAAGGATGATTGCAAAGTAAAGGTAGTGAATCCCACAGATGATGAATGGGCATTTGGAAGGGGTCACACAGCTGCCAGTTCCATAGGCAAACTCTGCAATCATTCTGCTGAGTCCAGCTAACAGCCCAATTATCAGGCCCCAGAAGGCACCCTGCAGACAAGGTGACAGAAGTTACCAAAGGAAGTAATTTCAGGCATGGAAGTAGCTCTAAGTGCTGAATAGCTGCTGGAGGAAACATGGAGGTAGTTACGTGTGAAGTTGGCTTTGGCACATGGGCTTTACCCAGATACTTTCAGTGAGGGTATTTACAGCTCAGTGGATTAATATAACTGAAAGGGGCAATGATCAGCCACTCAGAGAGGGAACATGGAGGACACCTTATGCAGCTCATTTCTCAAAGTTCATCTGTCTCCACACAATGCTCTCCTAAAGGACAGGCTCCAGCCAAAGACTACATATCCCAAGGGTTGTTCTTGTAACATTTTACCTCTGAGGGCTGACTCCGTGACAGCTTTAGCATGATGGAGCAAGCTAGTGTGTATGTGTGATCCCTCTGAAATACGGGCCTGGTTTATCTTCTAGTGACCTTACCAGCAATTAGGTACAAGCTAATTCTCGATACTTTTGGTGGATGTTTTGCTGCTAGGTACAGATTACTGCAGCCACAAGTGTAAAAGACACACAGGTATGTCTGGGCACAATTGAAATATGGGAAATCCAATTTAAACAGGAGCTTTTTTTGTTACACTCCAAGGATAACTGACCATGGGACAGGTTGCCGAGAGATACTGTAGAGTCTCTATCCCTGGAGATATTCAAAACTCAACTGGAGAGGAGCTGAGCATCCTGCTCCTGTTAGCCCTGCTTTGAACAGAGGGGGTTGCACAAGTACTGAGGTATTTTTCAATTTCAAGCATTCTCAGAGTTTGTGAAGTCAAAAAACTTATGATGGCAACACAAACTTTTATATCCAGATTAAAAATCCTCTAGGTTTGGTGCTGCATTTATGAACAAAGCAGTTTGATTATTCAGTGGTCAAAGATACAAAAAGGTTTTGAGTAGGACAAGACAGTTACATCTGTTTCTGGCAGAAAGAAGAATGATTCTGAGCAAGAAATGGCGACAAATCTTATGAGTAATTACAGTATCCGAGTTTATCTTATGCAAGGCTCCAGTTCTCAGGAGCTTTGATGCTGGTCTCCATATTTACCCACATTTAAATTGTGCAGGGTATGCAAATCAACAAGGATTAGACTTGAATTCTTACTCAGGTAAAATTCCAGCTAAAATCAATGACAGTTTTCCATGAAGTGCACAAACATGTAATCCATTTGTGAGGTTTAACCATATTGGGATAGGAAAGGGAACATCCCTTCTGTGTAAAACAGGCTTTCCTTGGATATACACACAACCACTGAACTGGACTCAAGAGGAAACAGTGAGAAAAGTTTGAGCCCTATTCAAAAACTGGCTCTCTCAAGGCTTTATCGTTGAACTCAACTCCTTAGAGCAAAACTGAGCAATAGGCAAGTAGTTATTCCTGCTGTTACAGGAGAGAAACTGAATTCCTGAGTACTGAGCTTTCACGATGTCTGAGACCTCAGTTACCACCACTGGCCTATGGTCCTATTAAAGCACGTGACAGACCTCATGCCCTTCTAAATGACTTACAAAGGCTCAAGTACAATATTTCTCAGTTCACTGCTCTATGAATCAAAATCAGTTATTCCCAGGCTAGGTCCTAAAAGCAGTGGGAAACAGTGCATGAAGCAACAGAGAGTTGGTAAAAGAGCATTGACAAAATATATAATGGTCCAGAGGAAGGTCAAAGGGGATATGTGTAGTAAAGCAGTTTGTGACCAATACACTAAGAGGTTACTTTCAAATATGTCTCCGTAAATTATCCATCTGACACACTTCTTGGCAAAGTGATAGGTCACCTGAGTTTCAGAGCAATGTTGGAGTTCCTAGGTGACTGTTTATGTATCAGATTAGCAAGGAACTTTTTCAAACTCATCTCTGGAACCTCAGGCCCTGGTGTGTGGAAACAGAATCCCTGGACTGTAATAGGATTTAAATAAACTGGAAGAAGTTACTAATAGAAGACACTAAAGCAAACCAGGCAGTTCTCACAGTGCCTAAAGGAACATGCAGCATTCCTGTTGCCTAATTTGTACCTACCGGCTCATTGACCCGTTTGCAGAAGATGGCAAGCAGGAAGAGAGCAGCAATGGGAGGTCCCAGGTAGCTAGTAACTGACTGAATATAATCAAAGAGCTGCCCACTTTGAGCTGACTGCACCACAGGAACCCAGGCAATGCTGATGCCAATTAAAAGTAACATAAATGACCTGTAAACACAGCCAGATATTCCATTAGTCACCTGCTTAGAAGCATCTATCAGAAAGAAAAAAGCAGCAATTAATAATTTAAATGCCCATTTTGTATTCCAACTAGCAAAATCAATTGTAATGGCCAATGTCCATTGAACATACAAAAGCAATCCAAGTTGGATAGTGTCTGTCAACTGTCTGTCAGCACACAGCTGAATGTGCAATCAAAACACAGACATCACTTTTTTCCTTTGTTTGTTATGTCCAGAGACAAATCAATAGCGGATCAACTAGAGGAACTAGTCCATTGATGCTGTAGTATGGTGTAGCATTAAGCCTATGAAGATAGCTCAAAGTAGTTCCATTTGAACAGCAGTAGGAAATGCTGAGAATTACTTTAGCTACTTCATGCGCTGGCAATTAAATTGGAAGCAAGGGGGGCGTTTCCACCAGGAAAGGGTACGGTGGGACAGCCTGTCTGACCACAGGAGGCCACTGCTGCACTGCCCACACCCTGTGGGAGCAGCTTTCCCCCCAGGCACTCGGTGCGTGCCTTGGAGGCTGCAGCCTGTATGCATCTAGAGCTCCCTGTACCGCTGGAGGAGGCTTGGCTGCACTTACCTTCCTGCTATCATAAGCTCTTTCTCAGATGGTCGTGTTCGAATCTTGGTGTAAATGTCCATAGTGAACAGAGTACTAGCACTGTTAAAAATGGAAGTCAGGGAGCTCATAAGGGAGGCCAACATGACTGACAACATCAGACCCCGCAGACCTGCAATACAAAGATGTATGAACTCTCCTGAGTGCTCTGCGAGGGTCCCACCATGTGGCACTATCCACAGGCCTGCGGGGCCCTTTCAGGCCAGGCAACTCTGAGCGGGTCTGGCTCATTCATGTGCTGATGCCTGCCTGACATTCTCCCACAGTGCAAGCTCAGTAATGTTGGCTGAGCTTTGGCAAAGCTGCCTACAGCAGTGACAGGGCTGCTCGTGAGCTTTGGGAGCATAGGTCCTTCTTTTGTGAATGCTGCCTGATTAAGTGATGAAATAACTAAGCAGACTGTACCCTACAGCTATAAAAACGATTTCTCTTGTTTGCAGGCAAATGCTCACTTGCTTGCAGTACATTTGTAAACCAGTTGCTTGGCAAAAAGAAGTTTCTTTTACTGCTTGAAAACCAGAGTAAGCCACTTTTCCAGATGGCATGATCTAGTCAACGCAGTGTGAGGAATACTGTCGTATTTTAATAATCCTATGTACAACAGTTATAATACAACAGCAGAGTACTGAAGATATCAGGGAAGTACCACGGTGTGTATAATATCCTAATCTTTTTCTGAACCAGATGACCAGAAAACCTCTGGTTTTCTGCAGAAATTTCTCCTCTACATGCACCTTCTGGTGCCTTGTTCTCTCATTGCACAGGTGTCCTATGGGACTATGTGTACCAGGAGTATTTTCTTCTCCCACCTCAATGGGTTTAGCAGAAGGACTCTGGGTGTATGCCTCCAACTCAGAAACCCTGGCAGAGACAGTTTCTGTGAATCATTGGCCAAAGAGGTTATGTTTTACCTTCTCAGAAAGGGAGCTCAATTCCCATTTCATCACCAAGTATTTGTAGCTATTCTGCACCTACAGCTACAACTAATACAGGCTGTACTTTGATGGCAGTACATAATTCGAGCAAGAATTTGGGAACTAAATATGGGACTTGGGCTCCACCTGATTTTACAGTGTGGCAGCCTCACCTTTCCTAAAACAAACTCACAAACACAGGCACAATACCTCTTGGCATAAGCTCCACTACCATCTTTGGATAAGCAATGTTTGTACAGCCAACTGCAGTGCCACAGGCCTGCTGACAGACTTCAGGCACAACACAAGCCACCACATCTGAGGAGAGAATAGTGAGACAGGGTTAGACAAGGTCATATAAACAACAGACTGCTCCTAAATTAGTGAGCTTCCAAAATTTATCTCTGTGTTGAATCAGTGAATTGACATGCTTGATATCATCCTTGGTCTGCTGACAAGGAGGAAGGCTCCTCTAAGCCTCTGTCTTTCCTTTCCTCCCTAAAACAATACTGAAAAGTGCTTCAGGTCAACAAATCAGCACTGGTTTGTCAGACCAGAACTGAACAACACAAGGAGAGCAAATAGAAAAACAAGCCAAGGAACACAAAGACCTCTCCCTCCAACCTGAACATCTCTCCCTTGCCTGCTGTTAAACATACTGATGGCTAGAGACGGGGGGATGAGCATTTGTCCCATACTGCACTCAGGACTGTCTGTGGCCCGAAGGATTGCTGCCTGACTGATGATGCACTTCCTCTGACTGCCAGCAGAGTACCAATCCTGGACAGCATTTTCCACTATTCAGCCAGGGTGGGCTCTAACAGATAACTGGGGAGAGACACTGGAATTTCTCTCCCCTCAATGGACAGCAGTAGGATTTGCAGAAAGCTGGGATCAGGGAAAAGAGGAAGAGCTGTGGCTTCTTAGAGTGTAATTAGTCTTTGTGCATACATGTGCCTGGGCAATTTGGATGACAAGATGATAACCTAACAGGTTTTTTGGAAGGGACAGAGAGTAGGAAATTGAGATTGGCAGTGAAAGACAGGCAGCAAGAAGAGATTTGCACTTCCATGTACACATGCATACCTGTATACAGAATTCGGCTGATCATTCCAGGCATCACTATGATAAACATGGGCAAGAGTTTCAGGTATCCACACATGATACAACCAGCCTTCACATGGGACATGTTCTTGCCAGAGAGACATCTTTGGACAATAACCTGTCAGTGAGACATGGCTAGCATGAATGACTCAATCAAGAGCAGAATTTCATGAACACCATGCCAAGTTCCAGGAACAAAGTACTTCCTAACCTCCGTGGAAGCGCCTATGTTCTGTTTCTGTCACTAGGAAAAATAAAAACTACACAAAAATCTAAGGGTATATTTGAAATAAGTAGAGGTTGTAGGGAGAAGGGAGGAAGATTGAGGAAGTCTCCAGACTGAAAGACTTGACATACAAAGAACATCCTCCCGAGACTGCATGCAAAGATGAAAGCTGCACAGACAGGAAACAAATTAGTATTACTGAATGGAGAATCGTATCTAGACCCAGTCTAACGGGGATCACTCCATGCATGGTTTCCTAAGCTAACGTTCACATAACAACCTCTCTGTGTTTTTACATATGGTCACACACAAAAAATAAGAAAGTAATTATACACAGTATCTGCTGGGCAGAGTGCGTAAGGAGAATTGAAAGAACACCCATTCCATTTTCTCACATGTGGGAAGGGTCTAGAATGTCCAGTTGTGAAATAATTGCCATTTGTGTGACCCAGCTGTGAATCAGTGGGGAAGGAGCACCCCAGGGTCACTCTGGACTGCAGAGTTTTGTGTTCAGCATTTCCAAGGCAGATGACTTCCACATTACCTGATCTGTGCACCAGTACCACAAAGCAATGATGCTCAAACCAAAGACGAGCCCTGGCCATGGCAGATCTCCAGTGACGGCATCTCGGAAGATGTGAAAGGAATCCTTCTGAGGAGTGTAGCATTTTGGATCTATTGTAGTATTCCCATAGGAGATATTGGATGGAATTGCTTCCATGTACTTCCGCATGAAAGCATCATACCCTCCTACTTCAGCAAATGCTGAAAAACAGAAAGTAGTGATCAAGTATTTAATCCTGAAATCTCATGTAGAGCTAGAGAAAGTGAAGAGAAAAACCTCCTGAATATGGCTGTACAGAACCCCCAGCAGTTTGAAGTTTCTTGTGTTGTAACAGTGGTGGAATAATTTCATTCCAGTGAAAGACCTCGCTAGAGGAGGACCAAGCTCTGAGTAACTACGAGATAGAGAAAAGACACTACAAATTCTCAGGATCTTCTCACTACTTCTTTTTTTCTTATAATCCTTCCAATTCTGTCTAGCAGAGTGATTTCTGTTGTAAAAAGCACACAGACTTCTGGATAGACACACTGTCCTATTCATTAACATTCAGTTCGTATCTTCTGTCCAGCTGGCAAGCTAACGATGTCTGTAGATCAATTACAATGCTTACTTCAAGTGTTAATATGTTTGCTTTATTTTAACACAGGCTAGCAGCTAGAACAAGCTAAAAACCATGCAATGGGACCAACAGCTTTTCACTTTGAATCAGAAATTTTCATGTGTTAGCATCTGAATATCTATGAAATTATAATCTACCCAAAACAAGATACTCCCTGAACTTCTCAAGAGTGTCATTATCACCTGCAAACAACTCTGCTTTTATCTCATTAGCCATCACAAGTCCTGTTCTGTCATGGGATGCTAGTTACTACCTTACACATTCACATGTGCTTTGGAGATGGAGTGGTCTCAGCAACTAAAAGGCTTGGCAATATGCCTTCTTTTAGCAACGTGCCTATTTTCTTCCATGACAAACAGGAATAAGAACTGAAATCTGCTGGTTAAGATAACAGTTCCACACTGCAGGATCCATTTCCTTAGCCACTGTGGGATTTGTGCTTCAACATTCCAGTTTCGTTCATCTGATTTACTTACCAAATCCCATGAGAATAAAGGATCCCACTACCATGATAAATGTTTGTAAGGTGTCAGTGTAAATCACAGCTGCAAGGCCACCTAATGGCAAAGAAAATGCAATACAAATACGTTATTCCCCGTTGAAATGCCTCAGTGGAAATCCTGTTTTTATAATTTTCTCACCACCTCTCTCTTTCAAACAAAGACCACTGTAAGTAACTCCCCTTCCAGGCTTCCATTTGTCCCCTCTTACCCACCTCCCCTCTTCTCCTCTGTCTCCTCTAACTTCTTTGATTTATCAGACTGCTCTGCAAACTCACCTGTGATGGTATAAAGAGCCGTAATAGCAAGCAGGATAATTATGGCCACATAAAGATTCAGGCCTAGGGCCAGATGTATAAATACAGCTCCAGAGAATATGTCTGCCTATCAAAGAAAAAATGATAGCTTAAGCAATGTTTAAATTTGGGAAGATGGTCACATTCATGATGAAGGTGCTGAAATACATAGACCCCTTATAGTACTGCACACACCCCCAGAAAGAATGAAAAAGAAAATAGAGGCCATTTTAGTACAACTGCCAGTCTCCTCGCAGTGCTGTGGTGCTTTCAGTACAGCAGTTGTAACACCTCCCCAAGAATTTCCAGGTCTTTTTCAATGGGTCATTCCAGCTGGACACAGAGCCACCTCACTACTCTGTGCTTACATAGAGAGGCAGCTAATAACCAGTTCTTAAAACTGAGATTATACATGCTGCTCTGCACAGGGATGCACTCTGACATCTCCAGGACACAGCACGGTTTTCTTCATGTAACGCTACTCTATAAGTCACTTATTTTTTCTTTACTGCTTGCACACGTGTGGTATAGCTCGTCCTGCTGGTTCAGGACAAATGGTGCATTTGCATTAGAGGCAAACGTACCTCTAGCTGTAAGTTCCTGTCAGAGTAAGTGACATCAGTTGGCAACAGAAGAGACCTTTAGCTCTTGCATAAGAAAGGAATTGTTCAGGTTTTAGAGCAACACTCTGGGATTTTAATCACATTAAATCAGTTTCTGATATAATTTGCATTAATGTTATACACCCAAGTTTGCAATCAAAATAATACTCCAGAGCACTTGCAATGCATTATTGCAAATGATGCTTTCATATGAGTTTGCATCTGGGCCAATCCTTTCTCCTGAGCATCCAGCTCCTGGGCTCATTTCCAATCCCACCTGCATGCCTCCTTCCTGTATACCACACCACCTATACAGGACTCTATAGAGGGAATCCTACCCCCATTTGACAGTACAAGTCAGCACTCAGTGACCTCAGGAGCTGCAAAATGTCCATATGCAGGGTTTGAGAAGTGAAGATGAACGCCATCACATGTGCCCTGGGGTCAAGCTGCACACACAGCTGCTGCAGGGCAGCTGCTAGCAGCAGCTTGGTGGAGGAGCAGGAGCTCCACAGGTCAGGCTGTGGACAGCCAGAGCCTGTGATCACAGAACAGGCACTGGCACCACTTTTGTGCAGGCTTACCCTGAGGTAAGGCAGGGCCCATACACTAATAAGCAGTTATGGAGTCTGGCTAGCTGGGAGATGTCAGATGAAGAAACCCTCTTCATTCCAGAGGCACTGAAACCAAGACTGGGGGGTTATGATCACACCCTTAGCTCAGTCTGAAGAATGAGGAAGAGGTGAGGACCTCTGCAGCAAAAGATTCTCCAGTCCTACTGCCCTCACATGCAGAAAGCAACGTGAAGCACAGAGTGAATCACAACACAGGTCCCACTCCCAGAACTCTGCCTCTGGAGCAGCTCGAGACTATTTGATTTCTTATAGGCACTGGGAACCATGAATTCCAGCTCTTATCCCCAGTGGCTGGTAGACCATATCCTTTGTCCTTTCTCTCTACTTAATTAACTTTCTTCCTGTCTTTTCACACCATTGATCAGGTTGTGTCCCAGATCTTTTTTTTTAATTGTTCTTGGCTTTAGTTTATCCTAAATATCATTAAATTTTAATGGTCCTAAAATGACACCCCAGAAAGAAATGTATGGTTAATTATTTAGCGTCCTGAACAATGTAACAGCTCCTCTAAATTGCTGAGTTACCTTCCAACCTCACTGATCCTCCTTCCCAATTAGATTATTGCCTTCCAGTATTTCCTTGTTTCTCCATTTATACTTTTTTATGGACACTGGTTAATCTTTATCTTATCTCTGCATAGAGTAAATCTTTCCTTTATCCTATCACTCCAAAACCATGTGAAAATCATGCAGGAACAACTGGCAGAGCATGTGACAACTGAGTGAATCCAGCTGCAATGCTAATGTGGGAGTAAGGGCAGTGGCACATGCTGTTTATCTTTACCCCCTACACCATGCAGCCTTAAGAGAGAGTTATCCTTCCCCTTCCTCTTCCACCTGGTGAGCCTATGCCCATACATTTACTACTGAAATTATGAACAATGAATGGAAAGAAAATACTGTAACACATTTGGAAATCGAAATTTGCAGTTTCTGATTTCTGCAGAAGCTTTCAGATCTTAATTCCCTTTGGTTTGTCATAACCCAGACAATTACTCTCCATCAAGATTTTATTTTTACTGGGCCATTTTCTCTGGCATAATGACTGATTGACTGATATCAGCAACAGCAATTGCCAGCAAGGCTCTGAGAGCTGCTACAGGCACTGCTCACAAAGCACTGCATGCTTAGGATGCACCTACATGTGAGGTGTCTATGCAACAGAAATGCTTTAGGCTCAAAGATCTTGTGTGTCCTGACCCCAAAGATCAACACCTTGCAGCATGACCTTGTCTTGCAAGTGGCTGATTAGCCACCAAACAAGGTAAGAAATCAACAAAAAATAGGCAGAAAACGTGCAGGAAAAGAGAAATAGTGTGCAAAGGGAATCTGATCATCACATGGTGGTGGGCACTGTGCCAGAAAGAGCATGCCAGGGCTCACACAACCTGCCATGGTCTATTGTTCATTGGAAAGCACCACAATAATTATGTTATTAAGAACATTAAACATTTCCAGAAATCAAAGATTCAGCCTGTGAAATACGTACCCCAGAAACAAGACACCATTGTTCTACAAGGATAAATGGCAGTGAGTATCACTGCCAGACAAACTGATAGGTGTGAGCGCCTGTAAGGGCAGGGCAGAAACCCACGCTGCCATACCAATTCACAGTAAGCCCTGAAGATCACAAGGGAGTGTTTGCAAAGGCAGCAGTCAAGGAAGTAAGATTCAAATTTCCAAGCTGACTATGACATGGATTGTTAACACATGGGTACGTTCAGGTACACAGCATGCCTCTGGGAAGAGACACCTGTGCTAGCTTCACACAGCATGCATATCTCTACACAGCACAAAGCTAGCTATGGTCCAGGATGGAACAGCCTTTGCCTTTCTGCTTCTGCAGCTGGCTCACCTCGAGACAATTAGGGCCTGGTGTTGCACAGCATGGTACAGAAACACCTACTCTGACATCCTCTGACAGTATCTGAAACCTCCAAGGACTTTGTTGCACCTTTTCTGAATAAGATATGGCAGGTAAATCAGACCTGGGCAACCCCTGCACTACAAAACAGAGTGACATAAGACAACAGTGCAGAAGACATGTTTGTATAGTACAGGAATCTGAGCCGTGTTTGTACATGGGGCAGACACTGTCAGAGGTGTTCTGGGCAGACAGGGGAAACAAGAGAAATGCCTAGAGGAATTTGTGCGCCAGATTTTTCCCCTGCATGGCACAGAGCTCCAGCTCCATGGCAATTCCCCGTGCACATCTGGAATAATTGGATTGATGGGAAACTAGGACAGGCCGCTGGCTGAGTGCAGCCCAGGTAAACTGCTGCCATACAGATCTCTTGACTATTGCTTTCCTTCCTAATAAGACAGGAACATAGAAGCAGGAGAGGGTTCTTCAGCCTCATGACCACACTTGACGCAAGGCCAAGGCACTCCAATTGAAATGAGGTGAAATGTCATGACCAGACCCCTATACATGGTAGAGGCTGGAATTAAAGATAGATAGTTAATTCAGAACCTTGATGGCTCATTACAAACGTGTTGCAGAATAGTACTGTAAGTCACCTGACTGGAGGAGTTTCTTGGCTGCTAGAGCTGTCAGAACTCTATGTCATACCTGGGATTTCTGATTATGGTAGTTAAGCACTACAGCAGCAAATTAACAACTCCACAGTACCAACCTGTTTAATTTATAACCTTTCCAAGGATGGGCTATCATGAAGATGTGAGAATGAGAGCAAAAGGCCAATCTTTTAGCTTAAATTGCACTATTATCACTCAGCTCCATTCAGAGGGCAAAGAGTAATCTGCCATGGCAACTTCTGCAAAACAACAGATTGAGGTATGCCTGAACTGTGGACTTCTTTAGAGGCTTGGTAGTTTCAAGATGTAGTGAAAACACCAGTTCCCCTCACTACTTGACAGCAACGCAACCACTTACTTCATAAACATTACCTTCATAGCACCTTAAACTTTATACCAGCCATTTGCCCAGTAGAAGAAACTCTCCTCTTTTCTCCTTTCACCTCAGCTGTTATAATTCCCCTCCTTTCCATTTCCCCACTCCTTTGTTTTCTAATTCTTATTATTCTCTTATTCTCCATAGCCCTCTTGCTCTTTTCCCTCAACTGCATTCATGACAGCATAGAAACATAGAATAGTCAGGGTTGGAAAGGACCTTAAGCTCATCCAGTTCCACCCCCACTCCATGGGCAGGGGCACCTCCCACTGAACCATGCCACCCAAGGCTCTGTCCAACCTGGCCTTGAACACCACCAGCGATGGAGCATTCACAACTTCCCTGGGCA
>JAOEHY010037243.1:0-13684 GCA_025447955.1 Psilopsiagon aurifrons
AACTTAAACAGGGGAAGTTTAGATTGGATATGAGGAAGAAGTTCTTTACTGTAAAGGTGGTGAGGCACTGGAATGGGTTGCCCAGGGAAGTTGTGAATGATCCATCCCTGGAGGTATCCAAGGCACAACTGGACAGAGCCTTGGGTGGCATGGTTTAGTGGGAGGTGTCCCTGTCCATGGCAGGCGGTTTGGAACTAGGTGATCTTAAGGCCCTTTCCAACCCTAACTATTCTATGATTCTATGATTCTATAATACAGTAACTGGTATGTGAGCGTCTAGATTGAATTATATTGCTTGGTGCGATTTCTTTCACTGAGACTACTATGGGTATTCAAATGTTGATAATGTTTTATCAACATCATCAAATACAAAGAAGAGGATTTAAAATGACTGTGTGTCTTCTAGAAGGTAACTATATGGTGACAAATTTGACACATTCAAGGCAATGGCTATACAGCCCCAGTTCAGTGAAGTACCATTAAGCAAAGCACTTATATATCTTTCCAAAACATGGCTTACTTCTCAGAGAGTAAGTTACAAAGACACATAGGACTGTAAAGGTTGTTTGAATTATATACAGTGTGGATGTATTTCTTCTCCATTACTTACCTGTTTATTAAGCTTTCAACCTTAGAAAGCTTTTGATTGTAAAATACAAAATTACAGTGATAGGTTACATGTTTTTGCAGTATATCTCTCATTGCTCAGAAGAACCCAGGAGCCATATCAACCGTTACAATTACTCTGTTATTTTCCTTGTGATTCTGGATTTAGTGGGATTAACAGTAAATTTTTTCTGTCCACCTTAAAACCTCTGAATCATTTCATCTCTTCCATGTTTTGTTTTTTGCCACAGTCTTTTTTTGCAGTTCTCAGCTAACAGGCTTATTTAAACTTGAGCACTCATCTACAAAGTATACCCCTTAAATGTGGCTTTGGGAAACCTGAAGCATCCTTTTCATTGTCCACTACATCACTGTTAAATATTCTTGGTATTGTGTGCATTAATACAGCACCAGAAGCAATCCTGACCAAAATATGCTAAGGCCATAGACAGCACAGGCATTTAACGATTTAGTGTATTCTGGTATTTCTTGCACAGTGCTTCCACATCTGTGCTGGAAACCATAAAAAATTCCTCTCTGAATAAATCCCTCCATAGATGCATGCAGAAAAAGCCAATATATCTCTTACACATGACAATATATGTGGCATCCTATATTCCTCTTCATGTGTTCATATTCTTTTTTTTTTTTTTTTGACAAAGAAAATGTATATTTGAGACTGAATACATACATATATATATATATATTTTTTTTAAGAGAGGCTTTTTCAGTTTGTTTTAGTCTGGCAACCTAATATAATGCCAATTATTCATAGAAGGATTCAGAAAACACTGGATGAATCTCTGTTATTGCTTTTAGAAACTCAGTGAATGTTAGTCTAAGAATACCAAGTTTAAAATTGCATTTTGCCTACCACAAACATGCTTCTGTCTGATTCTGATCTAATCCTTGAAGTCAACTACAAATTTCCCTAAGGTAAGAGAAATCTAACTCACTTTGAGTAGAGCCTGCAATGATATATCTATCTGTCAGCAGCTAATATTGGAATTCTCCTGAAGCAAATTCATCAGATGCTATGATAGAAGACTATTTTTACTTATCTTTTATTTCCACTTCACCTGCAGTACAGGAATTTGAAAACTTTCTCGGCCATAACCAGAGCATAATTTCTGCCAGTGGTGCTTCCAAATATGCAATCAGTCACTCTCATCCCTAAATTGTGATGACTTTAGAAAGTGGTATATGGGGAAGAGAGTTTAGGAGCCACAGCACTGATGATCTCGGACAATAGATCATTACAATGTCCTTCAAGCCCATCAATGGAATGGCTCATCTACTGTCTTTACAATTCCCCATGTAGCTATTCAGTTGAACTGATTGTGATAAAGAATTTGTATAGGTGGCATTAGAGTTTCCATAAAAGATCTTAATAGCTTGTGTTACAGTGGCTGTTACCAACCCTATTTTAAACAGATATTTCCAGCTACAACTGCAAAATCTGTAGTTACACAGATGCATTTGTAAAAAAGCCTACTTTTGTGTTTGCACATAAAATCTGAGTGTATGCATTTCTACACTTACGGATTTGTGCATTTTCCATTGAGTCAGAATGCACATCATAATTACAGAAACAGCATCTACAGTTAGAATAGACTTACTATTAACCTGACATTTCAGATTTTATCTCCTTTCTCCATTGGCCAAATAGAACATGAAAGTTGTTAAACTGTAATAACCATTGTACCATAAAAATGTATTTTTACTAATGCAGTCTGTTTTTAAGCTTTCTCTGTTCCTATCAAAAGCTTGGGGTTCCCCACCCTTGCTTCCCTCTAAAGAGGTTAATTAGCCTCACAGTTTAACTTACATAAACCATAAACTGCTTTTTGCCTGGTAACTTTAAGAGCAACCATATTTCAGAATTCATGCAGACATAAAGATACAACATATGCTAGAAACTTGCACCACTTTTCAGAAATATGTGTTCATTACAGTAGTTACATGTTCGTTAGAGTGTTTGTTATATGTGTTTCGGTAACGTGTATTTTGAGGGTCATGCTTTTTATTAATCTCAATAACCTGACAGAAGTAAAAAGGACATATATAATGCACTTGCAGGGGACACATGATGAGTGCTGTTTCATCATATGTGGAGTATGAGCTGCATCTCTCTTCTGAGATCTTCAAGGGTTTAGGATAATAGGAAGCCAAAGAGAGACAGAGAGGTGAACCGCAGCTGTCAGCTTTTTTATTCTCAGTTCTAGTTTTCTTAAGGGGTTTAAAACTGTCACTATGATCAAAAGCCTAGCACTTAAGATGGCCCCCAGGCAGTCAAAGAACAACACTTTCATGTTTAGTGCCTCCTATCAGAATTCATAATATAGAGGTTGCCTATCACTTCTACATTCCATTTTCTGCTTGAGTATAAAAGATACTAGCAAATGTGTATGTCATTAGGTTTTCTATCAACCTTCCTTCTATATCTGCCCATTAAAAATATGTGAAAATATATGCCAGTACACTGAAGCATACTCTTTACATGTACGTAAAATCCAAATGCCTAGTTCTGTCTAGCTGCATTCTGCAAAGGAAACTGAGTGGGACTGTATGTTCCTCTAATCCAGGAAACAATTGTACCCACAACGTTTGCTGTTGCTATATATTGGCAATGTGTCTGGCTTAGAAGACTTGCTGATCATCCTGCTTTGAAATGCATCTATCCACTGCTGCATCTGGATATATCATAGCTCATGCAAAATGTGCATTCATGACAAAATCTCTAAGATTTTTTCTAATGCTGTTGATAAGAACACTCCAACAGTTGATGATTTAGCACTTTTATATTGGGAGCTACTCTATCTGACAGGGTTCAAGAAAAACCTCACATTTAAATAGTCACAAATCATCTAAGTGAGTCCTTTTACTGCAACCAAATATAAAAAGAAAAAAGAAAAAAAGAAATACAGACAAGCAGGAAAAAAACTGATTATCTCTTGGCTTTGTTTTGTTTTTTTTTTTGCATATATTTCTACCCCACTGCCAGAAAAAAAAAATATTGTTTAGGACAATATTCACAGAAAAGAGTGGATTTCATTTGCCTCCGAGGTAAAAGCTTTCAGCCAGAGGACAAATACAAGCTGAGAAAATTGGTGATGTCAACAATTCTTCAGAAAAAAGATGACTTCCAATAATTAAAAGTCTGAATATAATTCTTATGACCTTTGACCAATATCATAATTGTTTTGAAGAACCTTCTTTGAAAAAAAAATTTAAAAAGAGAAAATTACAAACAGTTTTAACATGCTTGTACTTCAGATGGCTTCTGAGTACTTGTTGACTATGCTGTTATTCTTTTGAAAGCTTCTTCATCAGAAGCCATAGAACATGCCCCCCATGGAGCAGACAAAGTAATGTTTATTCACCTCTCTGATGGCACTACCTGGGGTCTAGCCTTGGCTGCTCAACTCCTGGGTCATTCTGAACAACTCAATTTGCTTTTCTGCTTCTTTTTGATAAAACAGAGACAATAACATTAACTCCTTTGGGAAGGTTTCCAGCTATCCTGAGGATAACGGAACTGTTATGTTGTAACTTACACCCTCATCAGAACCTGCATTAATTTTTTCTTGATTGCCATTGAAAGCAGCTGTTTGGGATTTGAGGCTTTCTTTCACAACATTCTTTCAAATTTCAAGTTATTTGCGCTGAATCAGATATATCTTACTGTATATCTGTAAAGCACTAGGTATTAAGATATTTGCAAACTGATGGAGTACAACAGGGAGCATAATAACAGTGACCCTTAAGTTAAAAGATTATTTTTGCAGTCCGTATTAGGAAAGAAAACTGTTCCTCAGACTTCTGAGTTTCAGAGGAATTGTTGTTCAAACAGACCAGGAGGATTGGAACTAGATGAGATTTAGGCCTCTTCCAACCCTAACTTTTCTACGATTCTATGATTTCAGAGAGATATGTATTCCTTGTGTGAAAACTGTTGGTGAAAAGGAAATCATAGTAATTGAGGTAAAATACCTGTTCCAATGCCATTTGATTTTCTGGTTTGTATGCATTTGCTAGAGCCAAGTGTTTCAGTACCTTATGTCCTTATTGACTTAATTCTGCCATGACATTTGGAATGGGTTGCCACGGAAGTTGTGAATGCTCCATTGCTGGCAGTGTTCAAGGCTGGGTGGGAGTGCCACTGCCCATGGCAAGGGTGTTGGAACTAGATGATCTTAAGATCCTTTCCAACCCTAACTATTCTATGATTCTGTGTTAGTTGTGATGTGATATAACAAGTTGTGGCACAGAAACCCAGTAGAATCCAGTGGAACATAGGGCGTAAGAAGCTTTACTGAAGGCCTTCTTTTTCCTTCTACAAAGCTCAGACCATCTGACACCTGGAGTTATCTCAATTTGAATGAGTAGATGACAGTGCAAGGCAAAGGGATCTATAATATTGTTATAGGATTTGAAAATGAAGTACATTCCTCTAATTCTACATACACATCCAGAAAACTTACACAATAAGGTAACATGTTAAACAGTCAAACTGTAAAATTTTCGCCTTGTTGGAGAAACTGTGTCGGAGAATTTTCTTGTAATTTGTGACCTTCAAATCAAACAATAACATGATAGAAAAGTTCAGAGACTGTCTTTTCTGGACTCCGTCATCAAAAACCACTAGCAAATATTTCTGTAAAAAAAAAATTGTTTTAAAAAACAGTCAAGTTATATAGTTACCAATTAACAAGCCTCACAAATGAACAGCTTTGAGGTAACTGAGACAATGAGTGACATAACTGTCACAATCTTTGTATCAAACTTAAGAGTTTATAAAACTTTTAGTAATTTTAATAAATTACCAAGAGGCTTATGTATTTTCACTTGGTTCAGACTAAATATATCACTTGTTAAATCTGGGCACAGTTTCCTGCCTTGTTCTGAATTCCGGATGAGTAGGCTATTGGTGCTTTGGTTCTCCATTGTTAACATGGAAGTAAAAGTCTCTTCTGTTGCTGTCAGGATAAGTAGGATCTAAAGGACCATAATTTCTCCACCATCGTACTTGGATTCATCTGTAGTTGCCCTGAGTAATGTGCTCTTAGTATAAGATGAGGAGTGGACTAGAGCATAGCCATACTCAGCCTTTCCCTTGCAGTCTTTCTACCAGACTACATGGTTCAGAGAGTTACATAAAAGCATAGCATGGCCTAATTAAAAATCAAAGTCAGACCTTATTTAGGTCTATCCTTTCCAAGCCAGCTGGCATGGAGCTCTTAAGTATTGACAAAATAAAGTTATGACAAAAAACACCATGAAGCTGTTCTTCCTTAGCTTTTTTCCAATTCCTAAGTGATTGATTTAACAAAGCTAGTATCTATTTTGCAATTCCATTCTTTTTCACTTCTATTTATATTGATTAATTTGAGTTTGATATTGATAAGAAGAAAAACACATGAAAAAATATTATTACTTCTTTCTTTGCATGGGGGGGTCATCTATTTATTTTTTAAACATTGGGCATGGCATTTCCTTAATTTTCAAGAACACATTCAGAACTCATTATTGAATGCAACCATCAACTATATGCAATTATTTTAAAAGCACTGTTTTATTATGATTTATTATTTTTATAGTATCACACACAGACCACGATTTCACTGTGCTGAAGACTGCAGAAATTCACGCACAAAAAAAAGATGACATATTCATGCACAAGAAGATGTACAAAGAAGGATTTTGATTTTAAACTTATTAAAAATCTTCCATTACAAGTATCTCCTTTTGTAATTCTCTAAAAAACAGATCTTCCTTTCAATTGTCACAGCCTGAAAGCATCCTAGACATGTGAAGTGAATGAAGTTCTCATCTTAGCATTCTAGACAAGAAGTCTCTACACACTTTTGCATGTAAGTTGAAAGCAATGTGAAGTGCATTAACGTATAAATTCCAATGGAATTGTGAAGTTTAAAGCTATTATATCTGCTAAATAATCAGGGTATATAGGGAAGCCCTTTATCCTATTCATGAATATTACTGCAGCAGTCTGTGATCTAAAAGTCCCAGCTGATTGTTCAGAGCCTTGTTGTGCAAGGAACTGTATACACAGTGCTGTAAAAGCTTCCAGTGGAGACATGTGAGGGGCTACTGGCAATGCTATAGACTACAATAAAAGACAAAATGGGAGAACTGGAGTAGGAGCTCTAAAGAAAGAACATTGTGTCATGTGGCCCAACTGTAAAATAGAAAAATTGCATGTAATTATTTCCCAAGCTGAGTGTGATGATGTGAAAGGAAAGAACTAATGATGCACTCTGCTTGTTAGAGGCTTTTCCTTCCAGGAGCTCAAGGTTACAAGAAGTGTTCTTCACTTAGATGACTTTTTTCTCCCTTCCTTCCATTAGAAATGTGATGGTTACAAATAAATTCTGTACATAGGGAGTTAATAACACTCCAAAAACATTGTGAAATAATTTCAGTTACTAATGCGAGACATACAGTCTTGGCAATGTTTTTTTCCTGACTTCAAGCATCCTGTATTGATTGATTAATTATTCTACCAATGAACTAACAAATATTGACCTCATAGAGTCGAGCAGCATTTAGCCAAAAGTCAGTAATCTACATCGATCACTTAATGGAACATCAAAGCTCAGCATCTCTGACAGTTTTATGTCATTCAGCAAAAATCTGTCCATGCTTTGATGATACCTTGACCTTTCTTATTAGGCATTCTTGGCAGAAAACTAAAAGCAATAATGAAATTAAACCTGTGGATAACACTTTGTTATCTGGAGTGAAACAGCCACTGCTGCAGGATATCCCCTTCAGATTTACCTATAAAGATAGGTAGCATTTATTTTTCAAACTAAAAATATATAGTCTTCTATTTGTACGATTGGACAGCATGATAGAAAAAATGTAATTTTACCACACCAGAGTATTAGAAAAACTGTAAGGAGAAAATGCTGGTATATTTGATAAAATAAAATAAGAAAACACATACACACAATTTCAGAATAGGACTGTGAAGCCTGTAGCCCTCTTAAAAGCCAGGGATCTGTCTATGCAGCTGTCACACCAGCAATTCAATTCAGCTTTGTCTGTGCACAAAGGTTATTAATGATTCTATGATCTCTGATCAGGTACACAGAATACCCTTGCTAACCTTATTTACCCTGCTTCTGGGTTATGTTTTCCACCTCTAAACTCAGCTAATGTGCATTTTCACGCACAGTAAACATTGCAATCACTTATGACTGCAAGCATAGATATACCCTGAAGGAACTGGTGAGGTGCAGTAGCAGCTGAATGGGTAAATTCTCTCAAACAGCTTCCTACTTCAGAGCAGGAAAGTCTCCAGAGCCTTTATTCTAAATTAGTGCCTAGCACCTCAAGCTAGCTAATCTGACTTCTTCAAGGTAGCTCATTGTCAATCATTAGCGTGTTGAAATATCAATAGCTACCCAATATTATTGTAGTCAGGAGTAAACTTCACACCCACACAAAGAAAATCTGTTCTGCAACCAGCCCTGGATGACAGAAGTGGTACATTGTCAAAGAATGCATTCAAGTCAAACTGACATAGAAAGAAAAGATAGAGGATTATAAGGTTTTTGTGCTTTTTGTGTATAAATTTGGGTTTTTTTAACCCTAGCAACTGAAGTAGCTTCTCCCCTTGCAAAGAAACAAATCTAGAAAATCATCTTCAAGTTTTCACAGAACATTCATTTTAACCTTCTTGTCTGTATTATTCAAGTACCACTTGCATAGGGCAAGGTGCTGTAGAAAGCACCTTGGGAAGTCACATTTACTTACCTAAACAACTCAGGAGAGTCTGGGGAGTGGTGGTGGTGTGCTCTGAAACACATTGCTTCACTAGGCTGGTTCACAGGTAAAACTGTTTTAAGCCCAGCCACCTCTTCTTCTAACTTTCAAAGCTGTTCTTTTGATCCAATCTAAAAGGTGTCAATATACATCACAGTGATATCTTCTGCTTCTTACTGCTGCAGAAATAAATATATAATTAGGGTCTGTTTGAGCTGTGAGAAATATTAAAGTTCTAAAGAATATCAAAAGAGGCAAAGCAAAGACTATCAGTCCCAAATTTGGGGAAGGTTGTATGATCATAACAGTCTGGTTATAGAATATCCTGATTTAGCCCCACTGAAGATGTTCCTAGTATAAAGTCAAGGTTGTTACCGTAGGGGTGCCTCAATGATAGTTATTTCTTATTCACTGACTCAGTAATTCATACTATTAATTTTTTTTAATCGTTTCACTGGGATCTTTTGTGAAAGTCCCTGGGTTTTGTGAATTCTTTCCTTTTACTAATATTAAGTTGCATCCAGGTTGGTTTTTGCTTTGAATGCTTCCTTTTCACTGATCAGTCTTCTCTTTTCTATGTGTGCTGATGATAGTTTCAAACATTTTGCCAAGACTACATTTTCAACTGGTTGCCAACTAAACTAAATGCATGAGTTATCATGAGAAAATGGTGCAGCTCAATACGGAAATAAATTATACTTTTGATTCATTAGACCCTTAAACATTTATCTTGTATATTTGCTAATGATGTAGCCCAATTTTGGGCACATAAGTATGAAACCAGATTTTCAAAAATGCCTAATAACCACCAAGCTTTTAAAATGTCATCTCACAGAGAACTGAGCTTTTTTTGGAAATGATAGCATTAATTGTCAAAATGCAATCACACATCTTAGAAGATTTACCTCAGTTTCCAGACTGAAAGATGTTGGACCTAATATTATTTCTATGTAGCCTATAAGTTTTGCAAGGAATCTAGCAGTTAACAAAAATCTACAGTGCTATAAAATCCACCTTCTGCACTAACCAAGTACGAAACCAATCTCACTGTTTCCTGCATTCTGGCTTAGGAGATAATTGCCTCTTACAAATCCTTTCCTAATGGAACAAAATCATAGAGAAATTAGATGCTCATCACATCTACCCATCTCCCCGCAATAAAGCAGGGTCAACTCAACTTGGTTCATTATGCACAAATCCTAAAAACTAAACACACAGGAATAAAATGTACAAAAAGACTTAGATTCAGTCCAAGGCTTCTAACCTCTTAGAAAAACAATAACTGAAGAGCAAAACCAATGCTGTTTCTGCAAAAAAATCGTGGGTATTCTATGTTCTAGTCATGCAAAACCCAAAGTATATTGGTTTTGGTATTCACATTGAGTAAGGAGATATACAACTCCCCATTTTCTTGTTTCCATTATATATAAGTAAGACACCTTATTTAACAATTTCATCTGAAATGATGGCATGGAGCAGAACTCTGGAAAACAGAAATCCTAACTTTATAAGTTGTCTATAATATAGAATAATAACTGAACATTTTACCACACACAGTATAGATGAAATTGTATGCTATTACCAGTATCTGGACTAAAGGACACTATTTGTCTACTCTCCTACAATATTCATGTCTGCACATATACACACACATGCACACACACTCTTCCAGCTACAGAACTGAAGAGATATATTATTTAAAACCGCTTTCAAATGATGGAGTAATTTTTTTATTACCCTGCCATCCATAAAAAAGGCTTTGTGCACAGAACTATACTGAGTAGGGAATTCTGTCTAACATAAGTCATATGTTTATCTTTTCTCAAGTGTTAATTTACTTTTAAATATTCTAGGCCGACCATCTTTAAAATGGTACATTCTGTTTCTATTTTACTGTATTCAGCAATGTGTCGATTACTCTTGGTAACCACGGCAACAAGGCAGCTAGCTGTTCTTATATCTTCATTTGTCCACTACTTTTACAAAATACTATACAGTTAAGAATGTTTTCTTACTAAGGACATATGGAAAAGCTGGAAGGGAGAAATGCATAACCTCTTTTAAGTAATAATATGATAGGAATATGTTCTGTAAAATAAACATTTATTCTCTTTGGAATTTAAACATTCTTTAGGATCCTACACCAATCGCAGTTTCAGTTTTTAGGATCTTTAAGGCTTCACTCTACTCTAGTATTGTTCATTTCTTGTTTGTGCTTTAAATCTTCACAGATGACCTCTGGTATCTTTCCCAATATTAAGAGTTTGCCTTCTGTAATAGTCTGATTCTGGATTACAAGCAGTACCATAAGAAAATAGCTAGAGTCTCTGGCACAAGCATAGTTCTCCTCTGATTTATTTTGATCGCATCAGATAGTGTTGGTAATCTATAAGGTAGTCCAGAATAATTTCAAAGGCTTCTGTGATTCTCACAATCTCCAGTACAGACATAAAAAAGACAGTCTTATTGGTGTAAAGAATTGTGGGCTTAAGACGAACAGAGTAGATTAACATGCAGAGAGACTAAAATATGCAATCCCATGAACTGAGTTGACTGGAGAAAAGGATTAGCTTTCCTATAATCATGTGAATCTTTCTTAAGTTACGAATAAAGCAACCTTTATTGAAATAAAAAAAAGTGGATTAAAAATTGTGTGCATCTATTCTGTTTGCAGACAATAGAAATCCCATTTCTTTTTTAAATAAAAAGCACTGAAAAAGGTTAGATATTAAAAGGATTCTTTGACCAATTTTGGGGGGGGTGAACGCTTTAGAAACACATCCATTTTCTAGCACTGCTGATAACATAAATTAAGCAAGCTTTGTTGTGATGTATGTAAATCATTTCCTTATCATGACATTTTATTAAAACATTTTCATGCTCTGGATCATATGTATTTGCTTACAGAAAAGGGAAAGCAGTCCAGAAAGATATCCACATTTTACCTTCCTCGTCTTCAGATGCTTCTTCATCTGCATCCTCATCTGCTTCCAGAGTCTTTCCTTCTCCTATCCATCCACTTTTTTACCATTGTGCATTTCTCTGACAAATTTTTAGTTTCTTTTCATATAGTGAGAAATATTTATGCACACAAACACAAACACAAAGGCTGCCTTTTGTGAAAAAAAATTTTTACCTCCTGCCTATGAACCTACAAAGGAAAGATGAAGGACTGACAAAAACTACAATAAACTGAAACTGTCTTTCAGAATGGAAATATTCTTTTTAATCCTAACCAGACATTGCTATACTCCATCCCTAGTAAATCTCATAGTACTTTGGATTTAGTTAATAGAAAAAGCACTTGTAGTTGCAGTGTCCCATGATAGTTTTCATAGTTGCAGTGTCTCATGATACGTCTACACAGCTGTAGCTGCCTGGCAGACCTAAGGATAGCTGCACAGAAATGGGGCACGCTTTGGGCACACTGACAGACTTGAAAATTAGGCCCCAGTTATTTTCCTGCTCATTTGCATTTGTGCAAATCTTTTGTTATGATTATTGAAAGTATCTAAGTCAAGCAATAACTTCTTTCTTAGTATAACAAGTTCATATTATAGGTATCTTTAACATAAATTTGAACATAAAATATGATGTCATGAATTGCACAGCTCCTATGATTCTGCTTTTGGTAAATATTTGGCCTAAGTACAACCGAACTCCAGACTAGCACTCAATTCTTGAAAGAAGAAACACTGCCTTTCTGCTGCTCCACTCTTCCAAATCACATTACACTAACTTGTTTCCAAATCTAAGTGTAATCATGTCTATCATAAGACTTTGGTTTCTTTTACCCTCCTTGAATTTGCAAAAAAAATTCAAGAAAAGGCCAAATTCAAGAAAAATTCAAGAAAATTCAAGAAAAGGCTTTCTCTGTGACATAAGGGTTAAAGAAGAGCATATTCTGACAATACGTAGTTTCTACTTTACTAATACATTTTTTGTTTTATTTTTTTGCCTTTTTTTTTTTTCCAAAGGGAATATCTATGATGTTGTCATACTAAGATTACTGTCCTACATTTGGTAAACTGAAAGGAATATCAGTGTTTTCCATCTCTCAAGTGCTTCCTTATATAATGTTTCAGGGAAAATTTTAAAACTCCAGCTGGGCTATAGCTGAACCTTTTTCTATCACTGCTGCTAAGCTGAAGGCATGAAATATAATGGTAAAAAGTACATTGGAACCAAGTAAAAGGCCACTATAACACTGCCATTGTCATACCATTACAAGGATTTTAGTGTACAGCTACTGCTTTTCTCAATTGACATCATATAGGGCTCAGCTAATGGAAAGAGACATGGAACATAATGCACCAACTAGATGCTGGACAGGAAACAGTAAATGGATAATGAATCCAGCCCCCCCAGCTAAAGCAGTCAGAACTCTGAATAGAAGAGAGACTGATGGTTTTAGCCATCTTCCCTTCCAGACATAAGCCAAAAAAACACAGCACTGAAACATTTTCGTTATCTGCCTGCCCACCCTATCGTGAAAGCCAGCCAACCGTGCTCAAAAGCATTTGCTTTTAAATGAATCATGGCAACACAATAAAGATGCAACATGCAGATTAAGTTCAAATCCATGACAGAAGCCAGGGCTCACGTCAGTATGTTCCAAAGTGCAAAAATTGCTCACAGTCAGAGAAAGTTCATCCAATAATGTGGCACAGGGGTTGAACAGAGAGCAACATACTGGGTTCAATGTGATGGCCTTGGTGCTACTGCTCTTGTCTTGAGCAACTTTGGGAATTTAGTAAACCTGTCAGTACTGATAAAATTTTCACCCATAGAGTGCAATGGTTATTAAAATCTGTAAATCTCCTGCTATGTCTTTAGCTTTTTGGCTAGGTTACATACTGCAATCACCAGGCTTCAGTTCTCGAGTACGTGAATAACTGTGCTTTACAGCACTGTTGTTTTTAGATAGAATGAAAAAGGTCTTTATTTAGAAAGAGGCAAAATTGCATAGTTCTCTATAGGCTGAAAGCTTGTAAAGTTTAAGAGAACTGTGGATTTTAACTACAGTTTTCTTCAAGAATTTGCAGGTTTCCTGTAGCACTGGAAATATTATTTTTTTTCTCTACAAGCATATCTAATTACGCACATGAAATATCAATTTGTCTTTAAGTGTCTCCCTAATGCAATTGCTGAAGTCCATGAAAGACAGTCCTGGGCATCCTGGGAATGAACCAAAGCCAGAGGTTCATAATCAAAACAAAAGTTTTCAGTTGATTTTCTGTCTTTCTCTCTTTTTCTTTGTGGTTTTTTTTTTTTTTTTTTTTTTTTT
>JAOEHY010037246.1:0-27747 GCA_025447955.1 Psilopsiagon aurifrons
ATCTTTTTTTTTTTTTCTTTTTTTTTTTTCTATTTCAGCATTTCTAAAATAGTTAACAAATTTTTCACAGTGTCATTGCCTTTTGTGGCTTTGTCCCACAATTTAACTCCTGCACCATCCCACATTGAGATCTCAAATACAGGTGATAATGCTGACTTTAACTCCTTCATTGCTTTCCAATCTAGAGAAGACCACTGAACCTGCCTTGTTTGGTTAAAGCTTTTGGTATCTCAGTAGGAAGTTTGAAGAAAGGGAGTATTCTGATTAGCTAGGTCTATAGTCTGTAGGTACTTTCGCCTTGTCATGAGGGCTGTTATCGTCAGGATCAACCATTTCTTCGTTATTGGGAGTAAACTGAAAACCCACCTTAACTGCTTTGGCTATTTTGGGGCGAGTTCTTCCTCCTATGTGGTGATCGAAGGGATTCATCAGGGGCTTTGTGGGCAACTGGGAGGCAGATAAAGCTAAAGTCTCGGGGGGGGCACGGATGATGTTACCGGAGACAGGGCTTTAGCCGCAGAAGCAGCTGCAGCTCTGACTTCATGGCAAGTAAAGTCTCTCGGATGAGTTTCCATAATGTAGAATGAATCAAGGAAAAGCCAAAGTTACAATTTCGTGTGATGTATGGGTTTTATTTCAGAGCTGGATGCATGGGGGATCTCTCCTCCTAACGTGCATGCTGAGGGAAATACAGTTGCTTCCTTTATAGAGCCTAAACATACATATTCATTGGAATGTTGCGATATGTAAATTTGCTCCCGCTTCACATGCTAATTGATTTGACAAGTTCTTCCCGCATGCGCATTGCCTCCTGGTGGTCTTGGGCAGGGGTCTCAGGATAGAGTCTTCCTCAGTCACATTTGTCCCAGTTTTTAGAGTTGAACTCTTCACCGGTGTGCTTGAGATGTCTTTGCGCATGCTGGTCAGAAGTTTAACTATTTCCCGGAATGTAACTTCCTTATCAGTAACTATTCAGGGTTAACAGGCATCCTCTATCTTGTCAAACATTCAGGGCTAACAAATGGTACAAGTAGTTAACAAGGTTGCTTCTTCCTCTTATCAAGAATATCTCTGTGCCTCACGCGCCGCTTTCCCTCCGTCAATTATGGTATCCCAAAGCTGGACACCTATAGCCTCCCATGTAGAAAGTTCAAATGCCGTTCCAACTCCATCAAATAGCCCCTTTGCCTTACTTCATTGGAGCAACCCTTTAGGAGAATCTTCTTCATATTTAGTCCCTCTCTTAGAGAGGATGTGTTAAAGGAGATTAAGAACAGCTACTTCTTCTTTTGTCTGAGTAGCCCCCATTCCTCCCCGACAGCCACTTGCCTTTTTTAGCAGTGGATCAATTGCAGATTTCTTCTGCGGACGCGCGGTCTTTCCCCTCCTCGGCAGCCACTACTGCCGGATGACTTTCGGTCGGCCTTCCACCCGTGACATCTGCACTGATCTTCGCCGCCGAAGCAACTCTCAGCAGGCAAATCTGAGGGTCCCTGTTCGGGCGCCATTTGCGGGAGATCCAGGAGCCACGTGACAACGATCAATATGATTCAAACGTTGAACGTTTTATTACAGAGAGAGACAGACCTATATACTCTAACAGCACGGACTAGTTAGCATTTGATTAGTTTACATAGTAAGACGCCCCTTAACAACAAGCCTTCTTTGTTTTGCAAACAACCAGCAAATGTTTCTAACAACTCGTTAAGTCGTGCATTCCTGCAGGTGTTGTTTAGGCGCCGGCCTCCTTCTTTTCACAGCGTGTGATGTTTCAACTCTTATCTCGTTGCCTGGGATCAGCACGTCCTGTTGCTTCAAAGGCTGGATTGCTCACATGCCCTTTAACTGAAAGAAATGTCTCCACATATCCCCACCTGGGAAACGTCAGCAATGCCACGTAAAAACAAAATCCCATGGAGGTTCCCAACAAAACCCAGCAGAGAGGTGGGACAACAGTGCCTTCTTCCCTTATCTCTGTGTGTCTGTCTGTCTTGCTCGTACAGGCAGGTCATAGGAGAGGCAAGGCCAGACATGACAGCTCTTCCTTCCTGTGCCACTGCTGCCCTGCCCTGCTTGCTCACCTCCACCACTTGCTGCTGTGACCTGGGCAGGGCAGTGCTCCCCCATGACCCGTGTGTCCCATTGCCTGCCTCTGCCCATGCCTGGGTGATATCTGCTCCAGTGTCCCTGGTGGACAGGGGAGGAGTTTGGCCACCCCTGAGCAAGGGCTGCCTCCACTTTCTAGCTCCCTCTAGACCCACCAAAGCCAGCCATAAACCCAAACCACGCTGGAGGGAAGCCCATGTGTTCCTGAGCAAGGAGGAAGTATGTGCTTTCTTTTTAGTAATCAAATGGTCAACTGATGATATCACTGTGCTTCAGATCCTGGGTTATAAAACAGATTGTCAGTGTGGGAATAGCATTGTGTCAAGGTAACGTCTCCATACACTCTCAGGGAAGGTGGCTTGACATGCTGGCCCTAAGCTTGCTTTGAGAAGCCTAGGACACCAAACTGACAGAGTGGGGACTGAAGACCAGGCTTTATTGCTGTGCTGTGCATTTGGTAATACTAGTGTAGTAGGACCCCTGATTTTCCATGCCAGGGAAGTCATGGCTGGCAGGATAAATGTCTGCTGCCAGACAGGAGGAGAAACTCCTCAGGCTCTAAGAGGCTGGTGTAAGTAAGTGGTGACAAGAACAGTGGGGAAGCAAACAGAGAATAGCTTGAGATAAGCCACTCAACAAACCCTGAAGGAGAAGCAAAAGTTGCCTGCAGAAGCAATCCAGGGCTGGAGGTACAGGAAGATGTTGCAGCTCATCTTGCCAGAGGGAGGCTTGGGGGTGCCAGGTATAAGCTGGGCTGCAAGGATATGTATGACATCCTGGGGTTTTTTATCTACCATGAGCCAGAAAGATGGGTTTTCTCCCTTAATTACATCAATAAAACATCAATAAAAGCCCTATTGCTCTAGGGCTTCCACACATCCAGCACTTGCCACTGGTGACCACCAGTGAAATTCAGGTTATTATGTGGATTCAGACAATCTTTGGAGTGATTAATTCTGCCATGGCCATGTCCTCAAGGACTGATAAACCTCTAGCCACTGTGATGGTCTCCTTGCAGTAGCAGCTTGCTTAGTTAAGTTATGAAGAGTGAGCATAGGGCATCCTCATAAGGACTCTTTATGTTGCAAATTAAAAGAACCAGGTTCTCCAGTGAAGAAATACTGATTCATTGCAGTGTCTGATGAGCACCACTACTCTTCATGCCTCCCATTGCTTATGCTTATGCTCACTCTAAAAGGTAAGATTTCTGTTAACTGTGTTTATACAACACCTTGTCTAAATGATGCTGCTGAGGCAACGGGTTGCAATAGGCAACATTTGCTCTGTAGAGGGTGGTGGGCATCTGTTTGCTCCAGATCTGGTGTATTTAGAAAATCAGGGCTCCAGAAAAGACACTTTTGGTAGTCTTACAGCATGCATTCATGTGGTTTTCAGAGGTGATCTTGAAGAATGGTGGAAGGATGACAAGGTAAGAGTAACCTAAGTAAATATGCAAAAATGACTGATGAGAGAGCTGGGTGAGTTTCTTATTTGCACAAGTGAAGTAAGAGGTTGGGTGGTAACAGTGAAATAGAAGGGGTAATACAGAGGAGCCACATCAGGGAAAACTTTCCTGATGGTCAGAACTGGTCTTCAAAGAGAGAAATCATCCAAGGACTTGGACTGGACAAGGTCCAAGGGAATTGCTGTACTGACAGTGCTGCTGAAGAAGATGAGTTTCCTGAGTGGAGGGGTGTCAGTGGGTAGGAAGGATGTAGCAGAGGTTTTTGGGGCAAACAATGTACTTTAGAGCAGAAGGGATTAAGTGTGTTTCTTCAGAGGAATACTCAGACCCTAAGAACTGCTGAATTGTTGTGGACACTGAAAGTGGCTTCATCTCTTAAAAAGAAAATAAAAAATCAGATATGACAACCTTGGGTGCCGGACCCCCAGGATGTCACCAGCATGTTCATAAAGCTGCCTTTGTTGTTGTGAACTATAATAAGATCTGGTGTGTGAAATTAAGAGGAAACAGCCTGTTTGTTAGAGGAGTGTTGACTCAGCCAGTGGAGGCAGGTAAGCTTTGAGCAGATATGGTGAATTCGGTCTGGCTGCACCCATGAGATCACCAGGTGCCACATAGGAAAGCCCTCTGAGTCAAGTCCAGGTGCATGACTGTCTGGAGGCTGTTGGGCAGCGTCAGAGACAAAGATGAGAACCTAAATTTTAATCACCCTAGGTTTGTTAGCTCTGGAAGGAGCAGATCATCAGCACCCATTGTGTTGAGTTTCAGACCCTAATGCAGAAAGTGACCTGAAAGGCAACTTGTCTTAGATGGGGGTACAAATTTGTTAGATGCATTCATTCTGTCTAAAGATGTTCATGGACCACTTGCAGTCATTTGTGACGGTAGGTGTCCCATGACAGTAAGTAAGGGAATAAAAGCAGACAAACATGACGATTCTGGGCCTCCACCCTCCAATCTGGGGATTTCCTGAATTTGATGCTTGCCTTATAAGCCCCAATAAATCTGCTTTCTGAGTACATATCTAAGCTGTCCTTGGGGTCTTTTTCAAGCTCAGCAGCCCTTGGCTGTGGGTCCCTCTAGTCACTTCTGGCTAGTTTTGAGCTCTGCTCTTGCGGGTTGGTTGGCTAGACCTGGCAAGCAGGCAGTCCCTGTCCGCGCTCCAGAGGCTTCTCATGAGCTCATCATATTCCAGTTAGCTCCCTGCATGCTGCCTGCATGCCCGGGCAGCCCGGCTCACGGCCGCCAGCGCCAGTGCCCTGCCCTTGGAGGCAGCGCCAGCGGGTGGGATGGAGCTGGGAATAGGACGGGCAGGAGGGATGCATGCAGGGGCTGAGGTTTATCTTTCCCTGTGAGCTAACCGCCCCATGGAAGGTGCGGGCAGGACGTCCCGTCTATGCGCCTCTCTACTGCGCGGAGCAGCCTCAGGCGGGTGCGTGTGAGGGCGCCTGTCCGTACCGCCTGGGCTGGGCTCTCGGGCCGGGTGAGTCAGCCCACGGCACACGCGCTTTTCCTGTTGGGAGTGACTCAGGTGGAACAGCCGATAAAAACCACTCGGAAAAAGGGCAGTAGGTAGCTGGCGTGAGCCTTGCATTTCTGCTGCAGCTGGTGCTTCGTGCTCCCCAGCATAAGGAATGGCTGAGTACTGGCTCCTGTCCCTCTGCTGCCTCTTGGCGCCTGTCCTGCCCGCAGCCCTGGGCGCCAACAGGGAAGGTGAGGCTCCGGGAGGGTCGTCGGTTCCTGCTTTCACGCTGACGTGCGTTCCCACCAGCGGCTTTGCTCGCATCTCTGCCCCAGGGGCAGTAACTAGGAGCTGCCTGGGTGCTGCGGCACCCTGCTAGGGTCTTATCTCCTCCCGCCTTTGGGATTAAAATTGGATTTTTTAGTAGGTGCTTTTCCTGACGATTCCTCCAGGTTTAAATATCCCGTGAACATTAGCCTTCATTTTTTCACTGACATCCCTTTTAAAGAACTTATTTATGTGCAATTGCTTTATCGCTTTCTGTATGAAGCCTTGCTACTTGGGTGGGATTAGGGTGTGAGCATGAGCATCGCCCAGGGAGCGGGTGGCTGATCTGCTCACTGTTGCTGTAGCCAAAACCTTCTATAAGCTTGAGGAGGAGCTGGTGGTATCCAGGATTCTGCTTCCTGTTGCAGTGTGTATGGTGTATGTATTTTGTTTGAGTCCGCGGGGCTCACAAGCTGCCCAGTGCAGGGATATTTAAGCATGTTGAGCCCAGTGGTACTTCAGTATCAGTTGTGCTGGTGCACAGTTGAGGTCGGCCTGTTTGGTCAAAATTGTTTTCATGTGGATTTTGTAAATACTGAGATACTTCAAATTTTGTTGTTTGTTTGCGGTGATCATGTTCTGAAACATACTGGCTTGAAGTTGATCTTTTATCAGTTCTAAGTGCAGCGCAATGTGATGGGGGAAAAAAGTACTGAATAAGTAGGGGGGTTTGTTGGTTTGTTTGGGTTTTTTGTGGCTTTTTTGGTTTTGTTGTTTTGTTGGGGTTTTTTTCAGTGGGGCTGGGTGTCTCCTTTTTGTTTCAGTGGTTTGTTTTGTAATTGTTGTTTTGTTTTTTGGGGTGTTTTTTTGGGAGAGTGTGTGTGTTTCTTAACTTTACATGCTGCTTGGATAATTATTACAGCATCTGTAATTGCACGCAAGTTTTAAAATACTGATGTTGCAGTTGCTCCTTCCTGGCAGTGTGTAGGTTGCTGCTTTTCCATGGACTCTTGAACCTATTGTATGTAAAAGGGACAGCCAATAACTGGCTACACTTATGCTGCAGCAGACTTTCTGAGTTTGTTTGGGGGTGTAAATTAGTCTCCCGTGCTGTTTCGTGGTGCTGGATGTGTGCTTGTAATTAGCACACATAATCCTGTTTTGCTTGCAAATGAAGTACTTGAGTCAAATGGGGTTCATGTATGATCTGGTTGAGTGACAGAGGTCAGGGTCCTTGTACTCTGACCTGTGCAGAGCCTTGCCCAAGCAAGTTTGTGTTTACCTTAGTGGTATGCCTGCACATGATGGCTGATGGGGTATCCCAGGGTTCAGGGAAGAGTTGGGGTGAGGAGGTCAGATGTGGTGTTTTGGAAAGGAGACACCAAATGGCAGCTTTTGGCTCCTGGTGCATGGTCTGTCCCTGCTGATGCTGATGGAGCCCCAGGAGCTCCAGGCAGTTCTTCCTACAGTGACAAAGTTGTGGAGTTGGGTGATGGGGAAACCCAGAATTTAGGGTAACAGATGGGACAGGCTGGTGGGCCACCAACCCAAAAGCACAGAGCAGGGAATGTCTTGCATTGTCATGGAGGCTTTGTTGTGTGCAGAGCTCTGTTATTCTCGTGATAAAATGAGCAGTCTTTGCGGACCAGCTCGTATGCAGAGGGCTCTGAGTTCTGTTCCTTGCAGACCCAGGGCCAACCTCATTTTCTGGTCTTGTGAATTTAAGAAGACAACTTCAGAGGTGCAGAGCTGCCTGTCTCCTTCTCCAAGATTTTCTGATATGGGAATTTGTCTCAACACGGCAAACAAGCATTTTTCACTCTTCATTTAGCTGAGGGAGTGATGTCCTGATGGATGCATGCCACAGGTCTCCTTCATTCTAACTTAGCACTAAAGACATCTAGCTGCAAAGTTTCTCTATGAAGCCTGTTCTTCGCAGCTGTCTGAGAAATGGATGACCTAAGGGCACAGCCTCAGGGCACCTGGACACAAAAATGATCTTGTCCTCAGTTGGTCCTGTGTGCTCTGTCTCATTAGCAACTCAAGTGCCTCACTTTTGGTAAAGATTAAATTGCCTAAGCTCAGCTTTCCAGAAGACCAGCAGCAGGAGTGTATACACCAGTAAGGTGGTGGCACTAATCTACAACAGCATCTTAAATGGCTTCTGATTAGACCTGAATCCCTACCAGGGCTGAAGAGCTGACTGTTAACATGCTGCAGACTTAGAGCAAGACCTGAAAAAAAGTTTTTGTTCCCTGGAGGAATGGTGCTCATGCAGCAACTCAGTAAATCCTCCAGATTATGTAGATTAAGGGTGACGCATGTATGGAGTTTAACTCAATGATCTTTATGTGTCCCTTCCAAATAGCTTTAGTGTGGAGGGATAGGGCTGGCTGGCTGTGAAGATGAGCACAAATGCCTTGAGAAAGTCCTGTGCTGATCCTCGTGGTCGGGTGTTTGTATTGTCTGGTCTCTTGGTGATGTCCCATGAGCCTCTAGATGCTTTCTCATACCCTAAAAGGCAGGACTTCTGTACCCACAGGTCCCCTCCCAGCAGACTGGGGTAGAAGAAGACCTTCTACTTGTCTCCTGGCAGCCAGGCTGCAAGGAAAGAGTAATGTTTGCTGGAGCTAGGAATATCTCTCCCTGTGTTTGCTGGTGCATGAGGTTATCCCTATTCTTGGCAGCAGGCTTGGCTGAGTGCCTTCCTCTGGTATGCGGGTGTTCATGGGTGTGTGTGAGGGTGTGGGCTGTGCCTGGGGTGCATGCTTGGGTGATGAGCACATGAGCTTGTACCTGGTCCCTGCAATCACAGATGCAGAGGACAGGAACTTGTATCCTTGGGCTGAGCTCTGCCAGGAGTGCTGGAAGGAGGTGCCTGCATGGATGCCAAGTACAGCTCTCTGCCTGCATCCATGCTGCAGGTTTCTGCTTGCTTTTGGATCTCCACCTCCCTGTGCTGTCAGAGGTGACCTGAGCTGGGGTAGTTTGGATCGTTTCATCAGCAGGCTCTGTACCCCTGCAAAACCTGCTTTTTCCCTCAGGGTGTTTTTCTCCTGCCTGTCTTTGCAACTGTTCTTTCAACTGTGCCTGCTCTCCTCAGTGGCACTGAGGAACTCATCTGAGATGAAGGTTCTCAGACTTAAACACTCTAGTACTATCTGCTGAGGGCTTGGCAAACGAGAGATGGCTTTAAGAGAAGATCTGGGCAAGGCAATAAAGAATACTGCTGGAGCAGGCATGTCTGGTTTCTGCCACTATGCTCTCCAGATGTCCTGTCTGTACTGGGATGCAAAATCTCATGCCTGTTCTTTCTGGTATCTGTCATGCACTGATGTGGGGATCTGCAGCTTTTCTTCCTGGGGAGGGTGGGTGAGATGACCTGTGTAATCCTGCCAAAACCTTTTTCTTGTTTTAATCTGCCTGTTGGCTGGCACATTTCTGCCAAGCTCCTCTGATCACAAACCACTCCTTGTCAACCCTGCACTTGGCTGGGAGGACACTTGTGCTGCCGACCTGGATGGAGCAACGTGGTGGATGTTGGCTGACCTTTTCTTTCTGGGCTCACTCCTGGTTAGAGGCTGGGTGAAGCAAAACATAACCTCAGGGCTCCTTCCCTTTTCCCTAAAGTCACCAGTAAGTTTACTCGTGCTTTTCACAGGACAACCCAGGTTAGGTTTGGTTTGTTTTGGGTTTTTTTGCCACCTCTGCTTACTCAAAGACTTTTTTTTTGTTGGAAGGATTCCATGAAGCCATGTTGTGTTGTGGAGTGGAGCTGCTTGGCTCAGGAGGGGCTGCTCATCACTCTTTGACAGTGAAATTGGGCATCACTCCAAAGTGAAGAGATACAGGGGACAATGTGGGCAGCAGTGGCACTGGGGTGTCTGGTGGACAAGTGCAGAGACATGGGGACAGGGCTTATTATTAGCAGAGCAAGAAGATGAGGTTTGCATTGCCCAGGCTTGTTCCTTGGCCACCAGGGTGGGTTTATGGCTTCATGGCTGATACCCTCATCTCTAAGCATCATTTGAGGTGTCTCTTTCCTCTCCTCAGTGTGTGACTGCAACGGGATGTCCAGGCAGTGCATCTTTGACTGGGACCTCCTGAGGGAGACAGGCAATGGGTACCGCTGCCTTGGCTGCCTGGGCAACACGGAGGGTGTCCACTGTGAGCGCTGCAAGGAGGGCTTCTTCCGCCAGCAGGAGGAGGACTGCTGCCTGCCCTGCCACTGCCACCCACATGGTAGGTGGCTGTCTGCCGGAGACAGGGTTGGGCCAGAGGTATAGGGGGGCTTACAGTGCCTGCCAAGTGCCTGCTGCCATGTGTGTCCTTAGGCCCTGTTGAGCACATGGACTAGTCTGCCCATCGGGTCCCTGCACACCCAACCAGAGCATTGCAGGAGAAACAAACCGGGCTGGCTTGACTCCAGGTGACAGAGCCCAGTTCTGTGTTGCTGCACCCTAAGTTATAGGAGCACCACCTCCTCCTCCTGAGTGTTTCACTTTGCTTTGTGCTGAGAGTTTTGAACCCCTCAGCAGCTCCAGACCACATCCAGGTTTCAAGACCCACCTGCCCCCTGAAATGATCACAGAATAGTTTGGGTTAGACTAGGTGATTTTGAAGATCCCTTCCAAACCCCCTGCCATGGGCAGTGATACCTTCCACTCAAGCAGGTTCCTCAAAGGCCCATCCAACCTCACCTTGAATAATTCCAGGGATGAGGCAGCCACAGCTGTGCTCCAAGTCCCACCACCCTCATCATAAAACTTTTATTCCTTATGTCCAGTCTAAACCTCCTGTCTTTCAGTTTAAAACCTTTGCCCCTTGTTCTGTCACTACAGGCCCTGGTAAAAGTCTCTCTTTGTACCATCTCCCCTCCTGAGGCATAGCACTGTGAGCTGAGGAATTATTCTTTCATTTTTACAATACAATTAAAAGCCTTTGAGAAGCTCACCTTTATATATTGATCCCCTTCTGTATATTCAAAGGCTCCAGTAACATCACCTAGGAGCCTTCTCCAGGCTAAACGACCTCAATGTTCTCAGCCTTTCTCTATAGCAGAGGTGTTCCAGCCCTCTGACCATTTTGATGGCCCACTCTGTAGCCATTTCAGCAGGGTCTTTGGCCCCAGAGCTGGATGCAGTATTTCAGGTGGGGTCACACAAGAGTGGAGTAGAGGGCGAGCATCACCTCACTCAACCAGCTGGCCACACTGCTGGTGATGGAGCTCAGCACTCAGTCAGCTTTATGGACTGCAGATTCATATTGCTGCCTCATGTCCAACTCTTCATCGACCAGTACCCCCAAGTCCTTCTCCATAGAGCTGTCCTCCATTCATCCATCCTCAGTTTGTACTGATATTGGGGATTGCCCTGACCCAGGTGCAGGACCTTCCATTTGACATTATTGAACTTCATGCAGCTCACATGGGCCCACTCCTCCAGCCTGTCAAGGTCCCTCCGGATGGTATCCCTTCTGTCCAGCACCTCCATCAACAATACCTGCCTCATTGAGAGGGACTCTGCTGTGCCCTGCCCTGAATTTGGCTGGTGGCCATGAACCTGCTGATGCCTACCAGGATCTGCCCTATCGGGAGCTGCTTTCCCCTCCCAGCTGCCCTCCTCAAGGACAGTGGGCAAACCCCAGTACTGAAGCATCAGCTTTTGCCAGCTTTTTGAGTCAAGCTGATGCTTCTCTGGTGCCACAGTGTTTGGCAGGCTCTGCAAAGATTTTCAGTTTCATTGTGAGAGTGAAGGGATAATTCCTGAGTTCACCGTTGCACCTTGAGAGTGGAGGTGGTGCAAAGTGCGGTGGTGCTTAGAAACTGATAGGAAGCTTCAGCCTCTCCACCTCCTCTGGCAGCTTTTTGGAGGCTGCAGGGCTACCAGATGACATTTCTAACTGGGGTATTTTTTGTGGGTCTGGTGGTGCTTACACTGTAGATGTAATGGCTCCTTCATCCTTGTCATGTTTTCGCTTGCTCTGCAAGTAGGTAGCTCATACTTCTTGCATTGAAGTGCTGTAGATTTTGCAATGCCTGTTGGTCTCTGTTGATGCAGGAAGATTACTTGAAGCACCATCTGCACAAGAAAAACAGGTGACAAGAGGGCAAAGCAATAGGCTTTATGGGGGTGGGAAGAGGGTGAATATCCTCATGTCTGTCCCCCCTGCTGGCATGCAGGGGGGACCCAGCTGCAGGACAGAGACCTTGGCTCTGGCATCCTCTCTCCTCGGTGCTTATATGTGTTAGATGGTTAGAAATCAAAGATTCAGCTATGGTCCTTGGCCCTGTACAATCCTTGTAGAGACACCAAAATCAAGTACTACCTATTTCTACTAGCAGAGGGGCTGGCAGAGAAGAAAAATATTCTCTGCTTGGTTTTCATGCCCTGGCCTCAGTCTTGCCTTTCACAATAACCTTTATGGCAGGAAAGAGGATCCTTGTCCTGGGCATCTGGTCAATGCCTGCTGGGATTTATCTCTTCCAAGTCTTCTGCATCAGCTGGCAAGGCTGAAGCAGCTGTAACAGCCAGACCTTGTGTCTCAGCCCTGTGCTGGTATCTCAAGGGGATACCTGTTGCTGGGTTGCTGCTGCAGTCATGGTGTGGTGCTTTGCTCCCCTGTCCTGCAGCAGCATTGCTGGGCAGGTGCTGGGAGGTGTCCATCTAAACCACTCGCCCTCTTTCTGCAGGTGCCCTCAGCCCACAGTGCAACACTGGTGGCCACTGCAGCTGCAAACCTGGAGTGATGGGCAAGAAATGCGACCAGTGCCAGCTGGGCTTTGAGTCCCTCACTGAGGCTGGGTGCCAGAGGAGTGGGCAGTAAGTGCTGGTGACTATCAGTTGCATAGGTGCTGCTGGAGGACCAGTTTCCAGAGCTCTTCCAGCTGCTTTAAAGAGCCTGTGATGGCTGAAAAGCAAGGGCAGAGGCAGTCTGTGTGTGGCAGCATACTGACAGCCTTAAGCTAACCTTGGTGCGAGAAGGCAGGTTCAAGCAGGACTGGTCCTCCATTCCAGTCTGCAGAGCTCACTGTTGCACAATAGCACCAAAATCTGAGCTTAACCATCCTCTGAGGTGATTGCTTTGTTATCCATATAATGTCAGACACTCAACAGACGGGCTAGGTGATGTAAAATAAAACCTACCCACATGTCAATCTTTCTGGTGTCAGTGCTGCTCACAAGGACTGTCACTATGCAAAGATGTGTATGCAAAAATTGACCCCTTCCCTTGCATGGAGCACTGTTTAAACACTTTTTGAAGCATTTCTGGTTTGGCTTCCTCACTGCTGTATCCTCTTCTTTGCTTCACCCTGCCATTGGTCCTTTGGGGACAAAGGGTTGGGGCAAGGGGTGGTCTGCCATGCTTGGTCTCCTGTCCAAGCCTCCTTGGTGTGTTGCTGCCTGTTGGAGCTCAGCCAGGGTCTATTAAACATATCCAGGGTCTGTTAAGCTCAGCAGAGCTTTTCTGTGTTCTTGTAGGTGGGTCTGGTGCTCTGGGGGGGTTCTGAAGTGTTCTGAGGTTGTAGTGTCGGGCACTGTCTCAGCCTGGCATCCACACTGCTGCAGATGAATTACTTAGAGATTATTTTTCCCCTTCTGGCATGGGAATGGTATGGGGTGGGGGGGAATGTCTCTGCTGTCTTATATAACATCTAGGGGAACTGAGCTCCCAGGCCAAGCTGGAAATCCAGGTAGGGGTTCCTGCTGTCCCTGTTGCAGGAGCCTGCAGTGTGTGTGTGACCCAGCTGGCAGCACAGGGGACTGCCTCTCTGGCCACTGTGTCTGCAAGGCAAGCACTACTGGACAGCAGTGCGAGAGGTGGGTGTCAGCAGAGGTGGGTGTCATGCTGGACCACTGTGTGGTATGTTCTGCATTCTCCTGCAGTTGCACATGCCCATCTCACCATCCTGGCCTGGTGATGACTTTGAACCATGGCAATGGCTGTGTTGCACAGCTGTTGTTAGAGGGCTGGTTGTATTGGGCAGGAAAAGGAGAAAACAGATTTGAATGTTGTCACCTTTTTGTGCTTTCCCAGGTGCAAAAGAAACTTCTATAACTTGGATGCCAGAAACCCTGCAGGATGCTCCCCCTGCTTTTGCTATGGGCACTCAGCTGTGTGTATCAGTGCAGACAACCACAGTGTCTACAACATCACCTCCACCTTCCATCAAGGTGAAGCCCTAAGGCTCCTGGGGGTGTTTGCCATCCCTTTTATTCAACAAGCTGCATGTAGTAGCTGCCTAGTTCGCAGCCCTGCTGGAGTAGCTGTGGTTTGATGGGTGGGATGGCTTGATCGTAGGCAGAAGTAGGGTGTGGGAAGGGAGCAGGGAGGAATCATGGGCTGCTTCATCACATCTTTCCTGCCACTTGGGAGGAAACCTCTATACCCAGATTGGCTTATTTACAGATGTATCAGCACAGAGATACCTGTGCTGCTCCCTTGGAGGTCAAGGGGTAGGAAGCCAAAGGGTTTTGATAAAAGACAGCTTCAGAAAGTTGTTGGAATCCTGGAAACACCTTCCCTGTCCCCACTGACTTCTCCTTGTTGGTGCTCCAGGTGCAGAAGACTGGCAAGGTGTCCATGAAAGCGGCTACCCAGCCCAGCTCCGGTGGTCCCCACACCATCAGGATGCTTTCATACCATCAAGGAGATCGGAACCTACCTACTTTGTGGCACCCAGTAGGTGTGGGACCAGTGAGAGATTGAGCTGATGATGTCCACTTCGCTTGGTCTGATCCCATGAACTGAGCCTTTAGGAGGAAGGTAAGATTTTAAGCCTTTAATTTTCTCCCTTCCTTCTCTTTGCAGCAAAATTCCTTGGGAATCAGCAGCTGAGCTATGGGCAGACACTCTCCTTTGATTACCGCCTGGACAGAGGGGGACACCAGCCATCTCCTTATGATGTGGTCCTGGAAGGAGATGGCCTGAGAATCACAGCTCCCTTCTTGCCCCAGGGGAAGGTTCTGCCCTGTGGTGTCAGCCAAACCTACACGTTCAGGTAAAGGGTGATGCTGAGGCATCTGGGGCTGCATGAGCAAGAAAAGCTGCAGCTTGAAGGAGCTCCTGGATTCAGCTGTGTTCCCTTGCAGGTGGCAAATAGTTGCTTAGTTTGGGCTGGATGCATTTCAGGTGCTTCTCTCCTGGATGAGGAGGTTACTTTGTGAGAGGGGCAGTAGAAGAGTCTGTTTTGATGTTGAGCTGGGTATTTTGCTTGCGGTGAGCCACATGGGTGGAGGTGGTTCCCCAGAATCTTAAGCTCAGGAGAGATAGGTGAGGGCTGCCATATGTTCTTGACAAGGCATCTTACTTTCTTAGAAACTGGTTCCTTTTCTCCTCCCTCCCATGGACAGGTTGGATGAGCAGCCAAGCAGCAAGTGGAGCCCAAGGCTGAATCACTTTGAATATCGCAGGCTTCTGGGAAACCTGACAGCTCTCTGGATCCGAGCCACCTTTGGGGAGTACAGTAAGTGGGGGAGAGCTTGCATGCACAAGGTTGGCTTTTCCTTATTGCTGGATATGCCAAGTCTCCAATGGAGACACTTTTTCCAGAAGGTACTAAAAACCAATAATAATAATTTTAGAAGTTCCCTAAGATGGACAAAATTAAATTATGAAGAGACTGAGTAGGATGGCAACAGTGGGGGCTGACTGGCTGTACCTCCCTCCAGGCATTGGCTACCTGGACAACGTCACCCTGGTGTCAGCACAGCCCATCACTGGAGTGCCCGCTCCCTGGGTGGAGCACTGCGAGTGCCCAGAGGGATACCAGGGGCAGTTCTGTGAGAGGTGTGCCCCTGGTTACCACAGAGATGCCCCCAGCCGGGGGCCCTTCAGCACCTGTGTGCCATGCAATTGCCACGGGGGAGGAATTTGTGACCCTGACACTGGTAAGAGACACCTCACACTGTGCTTGTAGGGGTATGAGATCACAGGGCTGCTGCCTGAAAATTGAGCTGCGGGGAGTGTGGGGGGCACTGAGTAGGGCAAGATTATTGACTTGGGAGGCTGGAGTGTAGACAACATCCTGGACAAAATGCCCCAGTGCCTAGAAGTGATGCGTTCAGAAATAAAGTTAAGATGCAATTTGAATCAAATTTGGTTTAGATGGTGCTCATTGGAGAGAGAAAAAGTATCTTTTACTGCCTGGATAGAACTCCCTTGTAGGGGGTTTGGTCTAGATGACATTTAAAGGTCCCTTTTAAACCAAACCATGCTATGAATCTGTGATTTTCTGTGGCATGAGTAGATATCAAAAATAGCAACATGGTTTACTACATAACTTGTTAAAATAGCCCACAGTGTTGCCATGTAAAGCCAAAGTAATGCAAAGTTAAACTGTCAGTATTTTCCAAGTCTGAACTGGAATTTCCAAATATTTGAGCATTGAACAGGAGGCACTATGCAATGTGTGCCTCCTTAGGAGCTATATAAGCTGTGAAAAAGGAGATACAGCCGCCTTTGTGTGGTGATAGCCAGCCTTCCTGCTTTGGGATGGCATCCCGATGGGGTCTCACTGGGATCTCATTGCAGGAGTGGAGCGTGGTCCTTCTCATCTAGTGAAGCACTGATGGGCAGAGAAATGAAGTTGGTATGGGAAGGCATGGAAATCTTGAGTGGTCCAGTGGAGGGTGCTGGAACACAGGAGCTTGTGCTGCAGTGGGTGGCATGACCACTAGCATAGGGTAGCCAGAAGGTGGAGTGGAGGGTGCTCTACCAGGAGTGAGAGCAAAATGTCCTAAGCTCTTTCCTTCCTCCTTCAGGTGAATGCTACTCAGGAGATGAAAATGTGGCCAATAGTGTCAGCTGTCCCTTTGGCTTCTACCGGGACCCACAGCAGCTGCACAGCTGCAGGGCATGCCCCTGTGGCAACGGCCAAGGCTGCTCGATGGTGCTGGGTGGTGAGGAGGTCATCTGTGACAGCTGCCCTCCTGGAGCTGCTGGTAATGCCCTTCTCCAGGCCACTTCTGCTCTGCCTTTCTCCAGAGCTTCTGCCTTATGTACTGGGAAATGCAGGCATCGGTGAGCCAGGATACTCAGAGCTGGGTGGATCATCCCATCTCATCCTGCCTTGCCTATGGCATTGCTGCTCCTACCTCTATGGGGTGTTTCAGCCCCAAGAGCTGTGCAAACACACATTACCTGCCCTGGGAAAAGTTCTTGTCTAAACAGAAAATGTGAATGGAAAAAGGGTGTGTGGACAGGGATGGGAATAGAGAAATGGGGCAGGGGGTGTGGGGAGTGGGAATAGAAAATGGCTTGTCTAAAGTCAATTGTTGCACTCAGTTTTTGAGAGCCTGCTGGTGTGTTGTACATTGGCTTCAGCAGTAAGGAGAGTGGAGATCCTGTTGTGCCGAGCCATATTGTATGGAACCACACCCGTTTCTGTGGAACAGAAGAAGGGTAGCCTCTGCCTTCCTAGCAAGAGCATGAGCTTCTCCTTGTCTCTCCTTTCCCAGGGGCCAACTGTGAGTACTGTGCTGATGGATATTTTGGAGACCCAGCAGCTTCCCGGCCCTGCCAGCCGTGTCAGTGCAATGGCAATGTGGAGCCCAATGCCGTAGGGAACTGTGATCACCGGACAGGCGAGTGCCTCAAGTGCATCTACAACACCGCTGGCTACTACTGTGACCGCTGCAAAGATGGCTTCTTCGGGAACCCCCTGGCCTCCAATCCTGCTGACAAGTGCAGAGGTGAGACCTAGGCATGGGTTGAACAGAGGATGAGTAAGAAAATCCACACCAGAGCGTGGAGTGGCTTTATGGGAAGGGGGATGCTGCAAAAGCTGAGGCTGGAGAATGGGAACAGGGACCAGAGCACAGGGCTAAGTACTGGGAGGAAAGCAGGAGGATGAAAGGATGTGCTGAGACTTGAGGGTGATAGGCTTCTTTGAACCTGCAGCCTGCACCTGTGACTTGCCTGGCGCTGAGACCCTGAAGTGCAGGAGGGATGGGAGCTGCATCTGCAAGCCCGGCTTTGAGGATCCCAACTGTGAACCGAGTGAGTGCCCGGCTTGCTATGGACAGGTGAAAGCCCAGGTGAGTAATCTCTGCCAGCCCCAGAGCTACTAAGTGGCAGGGAGTGCAGTGATACCCTTGTCCTCAAGCATGCCCTCCTGAAGAGTCTCCTCCTGGCACAGTTGAGAAGTAGTTTTGTAGGCTGTGCCTGAATTTTGGGTTTGTAACCAATTCAACTGACAATAAAAAAGGAAAAAAGACCTAGTACTGCTGGCCTGCCGTGCTCCATCAAAAGAAAGCCCTTGCTTTACTCTCAATCTTCATCTCCTGACCTGGTTCCCAGCCCGGTCTTTCCACTGTGGGTTTGGTGTCCTGCTGGCTAAGGTCTGGTCTACTGTGTTGGCAGATGGACCTGTACCTGCAGCAGCTGGTGGAGCTGGAGCTGCTGTTCTCAGAGGTGCAAGCTGGTGGTGGGGCTGAGAGCCAGGAGCTGGAGGGGAAGATGCAAGAGGCAGAGGAGATGCTGCGGAACATCCTCACAGAAGCCCTCAGCCTGCAAGGTACCACACACCTGCTGCTCTCAGATGGGGCTGTCTGTGCTGTGTCAGGAGTGTTTTGCTGCCTGTGCCTTTTTGCTCAGTGATGAGTTTCTCTTCAGCTTTTCTTTTTCCTTCTCATCAGCTTCTGACAGGTCTCAGGAAAGCCGTGTGGTCAGGATAAAGGGGCAAGGGTCCACTTCCCAGAGCCGCTTGGATGAGATCAAGGCAACTGTGGAGAGGCTGAGGTCCCTTGTGGGTCAGTATGAGATGCAGGTGCAGGACACTCGGCAGCTGCTGGAGAGAGCCAGGCTGGATCTGGACCACAGTGGAGCTGCTCTGCGCCAGGTGGTAAGAGCATGCTCATGCAACATGCTCCTAATCTAGCCCAGGGCTGAAAAAAAACGTGAGGAAACGAAGAATTTAACATATTCCAATTATTACCTTGGTTTTGTGAGTGCTAAAGTATTCTGATGGTCCTTTCTGTAAGGCTGGAAACTGGAGAGGTGTTGCTTTTGGGGGTCTGTAGAAGTTTAACATGCTGCAGTTGCCTCTTTCACTGCTGAATCAGATGGAGGCCAGGAAAGAGCTCTCATGCCTCTCTTCCTCCCTCATCAGATCATTCCCACTTCAAACTTTCCTGGGGGCTCAAATCAGTTCTTCATGCTGGCCCAAGAGGCTCTGAGACTGGCCAACAGGTGAGTTGCTTCCACCATCAGCAGGGAAGAGGGTGCACTGAGGTTCTGCTAGGCACTCAGAAGGTTCTTTTAGGGTGTCCTTGCTTATCCACAGGGCTGCAGCTGCCACCACTTCATGCCAGCCCTTTAGCAAGGGAAGATGCAGCTGCTGTGCTGGCTTCACTGCCCTACAGAGCTGTCCTCTGTAGCCTTTGAGGGTGGAGTTGAGTGTGGTTTAGAAGCATCTTTGGGGTCAGAATTTGGCCCATGGGTGTTCAGCAGGAACAGACAGCATCTTTCTTCCCTTTCATGCTCCTCTACCCTTAGGAGATGCAGGAGGGGCAAGCAAAATATGCATTCCCTTCTCAAACATGCTGTATTTCCTAAAAGGGAAAACTGTTGCTGAATACAATGCTAAAGGAAGTTGGTGGAGAAAACTCAGGTGGGAATCCTTTCTCATGAGCACCCCCCTCTGCTTTGCAGCCATGCACTAGCCGCCAGCACCATTGAGCAAGCTGTGAAGGCGACATGGGAGGACACCAGGCAGGTGCTGGAGCTGGTGCACACAGCTGCTGGTGGAGAGGCAGCCATCACCAGCTCCCTGCAAGGGCTGCGAGCAAAGTGAGTGTAGGCTGCGTTCACCCACGGGTAGTGAGGGCACATGGGAGGGAGGAGGAGGGTAGCCAAGTGTCTGTGTCCCCTTCCCTGCCTCCCCAGCTGAGTTGCAGAAATGTGTGGTTGGAGGCAAGACAGGCAGGGACTTGGCTGGACTTTGATTGCTGACACTGATGGTCAGCCCTATGGAGCACCTGCTTCCCACCCCATGGATCGTGATGCTCCCAGGGGCCTGGCTGCAGCTGGGGGAAGGGGTTTAATGACATGTAGGTGAGCAAGCTCCCAGGGATGACTTTCACACGTGGTTGCAAATTTGGGCTGGATTTAGCGTAAAGATAGATTTAGCCCTGTGTTTCCTGGGTGGCTCTTCTGATCGGGCTGGTGTCTCTCCAGAGCCCACCATGATGCTGGGATTTTGCAAACCACTGGAGGGGTGTGAGCAACAGCCCTAAATGAAGTTAAGGAGCTGAAAAGAGATGTGTAGGAGGAAACATCCAGTGGTAGGACAGTGATTACCAGAGCCACTGTGGAGTCTGTGGGGGTTCAGGTGGTGTGAAGCACCCTTGGTTTCTGGAGTTGGGAGCAAGCAACCAGCAGACACCTAGCTTGGCAAAGGGGCTGGAATGCAGGGAATGTTTGCAATTTGCTTTCCCTTCATGATAAATCTGCATGAGGCCTTGTAGAGCATGAATGAGTCAATGTAGAAGGCAGCACTAATGTGATGGGAGGTTGGCAGTTTGGCTGGTACCATGTTCTTAAACTTCCCATTCATGCAGGTATGAGGACCTGAAGTTGCTGGCTGGAGGCCTGAAGACTGAGGCTGATGTGATGGCCTCTGAGGCAGACAAGGCTTATCAGGGCAGCCTGGTGCTCCTCAGCTCCCTGTCCCGCCTGGCAGAGACTGACATTGGATCCTTTAAGGTGAGGGCTCTGTGCCTGTGGGATCAGGAGATCCCCTTTTGCTCTTCCCTACACCTTCCCTGCTATGCTGCCAGTGTTTCCAGGGCCCCATCTTCTCACCCTTTTGTCCCCATAGCTGGCTACAGTGCATCTGTCGCTGCTTGCTGTGGTTCCTGGTGAGCATCCAGGCTGTCATTGTGTCTCTGTGTTTCAGGGGGAGACAACCCGGCTGAAGCAGGATGCCAGTGCTCTCTTGAGCCTGGTGGATACCTACATGGCACAGTACAGGCAGCTGCAGAGCCGCACGGGGCACTGGGAGGAAGAAATCAAGCAGCTGCTGCGAAGGGAAGAGGGCAAGAGAGTGGTAAAAGTTTGGCTGGGGGGCTGCAGCTTGAGTCACCTTCAGTGTGAGCTGAAGCCTTGGTAGGGTACCTGTGCAAAACACCACCACTAGTTGGTATCCTAGCCTGTTTGCCAAAGGGGAGGTAGCTCTGCTTCCTGCTGCAGGACGGTGCCCTTCCTCGGAAAAGCAGCCACTTGTGGCTGGTGTTCTGGAGCCAGTGGGAGACCTCACTGTGCGTGCTGAGTGGCTGCTACAGGGTCTCACCTACACATCACTTCCATATGAGGCAGGCTGAAGACCTGCTCCTGGGAAGATTATAGCTAAGATAACTCAGTATGGCTGGAGCTGGTTGAGGAGCACTGGCACAAGCCTCTGCTGACACATCAAGCTGTGGTAGCCATGATTCAGGGGCAACAGCAGGCACTTGTGAACAGGCTGATGGATCTTCTCCCACAGTGCAGCTCCTTTCAGACTGTTCTGGGACTGATGCTCCTGTACCATGTCCTTCATCTGCCTGTTGTGTCCTCTTCACCCATTGCAGACACTGATGCAGCTGCTCTCCCAAGCCAACCTCACCAAGAGCACAGCCCTGCAAGCTGTGAGCGCTGGCAATGCCACCTTCTATGAGGTGGAACAGATCCTGAAGAGCCTCTGGGGTAATGTCTAGAAACCCTTTCTTCCCCCTTCCTTGTTGTATCTCGCAAAGGTAGTGCAGCTTCATTTCCACACAAGTTTCTTTCAGAGTTTAATCTGCAAGCAGCTGACAAGAGAAGGGAAGCTGAAGATGCCATGAAGAGGCTACCAATTATCAGCAGCATGGTCACAAGTGCCAGGAAGAAGACAGACCAAGCTGAATCAACCCTGGCAAGTGCTGCTTCTGAATCCAAGGTGGCCAGAAGTGCAGCAGGGGAAGCAAAGGAGATCACCATGGGGATCCAGCAGGTGAGGACAGACTCCAGTGCTGTTGCTAGCAGAGAAGGGTTTGGAAGGGTGAACAGTGGAAGAAGAGGTGGTGATTGGCAACTTTATGGTGGACCTGATGTGCTGTCTTGGGCTGACATTTGGCTACAGTGGATCCCGCACATACCAGAGTTGGCTGTAGATGATTGGAGGGATGTGGATGTCTACAGGCACCTTTGTCCTTTGAGGAACTCTGTGGCATCTCATTGTGGCCACTCTTCAGTGATCAAGGGGATTTTTCAACAGTCTGAGTCACTGGCAGACTATAGAGCTCCCAGAACTGGTGTTGATGAGTTCAGCTCCCAGATGCATGTTGTAATTCCCCAGGGATTTGCTGATGTGTGCAGAAGAGGTTGAGCCATTGCCGCAGAAACAACTCTCTGGAGCAACTAAGTGGTGTGAGAATATGAAGGACACAGGAGAGCCTGTGATAATTTTGAGGCCCTGTATAAGGAAGCTGTTTCCACCAGCTCCATCCCCTGGTGCGTCCAGGCTGATTTCAGCCATACTTTGCTCCTCTGAAAGTGCCCTTGCCTTCTCTAGGAGATTACGCGTCTGAAGGTGGAAGCCAACAAGACAGTCGATGGTGTCCTTGCTCTGGAGAAGGCAGTGGCCACTCTGCGGCGTGAAGCCAAGCAAGTGGATGGCAAATTTGAGAGGAAGTGCTTGGAGGTTGAGGCAGATGCTACTGTGATACAGGAGGTGGGTCCCTGTCTCCCCACCTTGCCCTCTTCCCCCTTGACTTTTGGGCTAGACATCACCTTACATGTGCTGCATTGCCTTCTCCAGACAGCTCAGGAAGCTCAGAGGGTCCATGCGAAAGCTGGCCAGGCAGGGGTGGTCGTGCAGGAAACATTGAGTGCCCTGGAAGAGCTGCTGCATCTAATGAGTAGGTTTTGTGAAGCTGCAGTAAGGCATGGATGGAGGCAGGTCCCCACTGGGGTCTAGGCAGGGTATTGGGACTTTCGCAGGAAGCTGCCTCAGATTATGCCTGTAAATGGGCTGGGTAGCAGAATGGAGATGAAGTATCTGGAAAGATGTAGTCCTCAGCCTCCATCCATGGTTCTCTCTTCCTTGTTTTCCTCCTGTGCAACAGACCAACCTGGTGCTGTGGATGAGAATGGCCTGAAGCAGCTCGAGTTGAATTTTAGCAAAGCCAAAACCAGAAGCAACCAGCTGAAGGATGAAATGTTGGAGCTGGAGCAGACAGCCATGCTGCAGAAGGCCCGGGTGTGGACACTGGAAAGCAACATTGATGAGATCCTGGCAGATATTAAGAACCTGGAGGATATCCAGAGAAATCTTCCTTCAGGCTGCTACAACACAAAAGCCATTGAATTGCCATGAGCGAGCTCTGGAAAGGCTGCAGCGCCTGCCGGGCTGAAGGCAGGAGAGCCTGGCCCAGCTGCCTTCCGCAAGCCTGGCAGGACTGACTGTGTTTGACTGTGTTGAACTGATCCTTACCCTCAAGTTTAGTGTGTGGCAGCTGAAGTTCACATTGTCATCTGGCCCTGGAGAGTCCATGATCTTTCAAAGTGGTCCGTCCCTCAGTCATGGGAGGAAGGAGATGCCTAAATGTGTGAAAGTGCTACTGTCTGAAGAACAACCCATTCCTACAATGTTTTTTTGAGTTGCAGGTGGGAGTGCCTGGTGTCAGACTTCGGAATTTGCACAGTTCAGAGCCTGAAGTTTATGATTGAAATGTTCTCCACCCCCCTGTGGTGAACACTTCTGATCTGGCACACACAGAAGGACTGGAGTCTCTGTCTTTACTTTTGACAATGCCACCACCACTTCTTCATGTTCTCCGTGTTGTCTTTGCTTCAGTAGCTGAGGAGGCAGGGAGCAAGCAGTGTGAAGGGGCAGCAGGGGGAGATGAGTTTTGAGCTGTGGCACTGGTGATGCTTCACATGGCTTTCTCCTCCCAGCCTGCCCAGTCCTCACCTGGCTGGGAGTGGTGCTGGTGTGCCTTAGAGATTAGGCATCAGATGCCACTGATGAAGCTTTTGGTAAAGCTGCAGGTTTATCATGGTGCTTCTCAGTGAGGTGGTTACTGTTACGCTAAGGTGGGGTAGGTAGAAGCTGGAGGTGCCTTTGAGCTCACAGTGACATGCTATATGGAGAAATAGGAGGATTCGAGATCAGCAGGTTAGCAGAGAGAACTGCTGAGGGCTCTGAAGTGGAAAGTCTTTCCTGCTCTACCTTGCTTCCTTCAGCCGGGAGGAGACGGGTTCGCTTTCTTTCTTCCACACTTCAAGTCCCAAAGCCCCCAAGGGGTGATTTGTTTTGTCAAAGCTCCTCCTGGGCAAGCACTGCTCTGTTTACCATCCCCTTCATGTTCAAGCACAACCTTTCCTTCCAAGACCAGTCAGTTCAGTGCCAGGCAGCTTCCTGGGTGTCTCAGAGCTCAGGAGAAGGTTGTGTCTTCTCTGCACAAGCACCCAGAACCCTGCAGCACTTGTCACAGGAATGAGGACTTTCTCCAGGTGTCTGCAGCCACAAGCTCTCACGTCTGAGAAGCTGGTCCCATCCTGCAGGAGTGTCAGCACACTGATTTGGTCTGTTTAAAAATACTGAAGATGTCCCTGGTTTGGTGCTGCCTATTCCCCCTCCCACCTCCCATGTGGTGCTGGATGTTTTTTAGGGGCTCAACTAGTTGTCTTACAGGGGCTTCCCACTGCACATCTGAGAGGAGCTTGGAGGAACTGAAGACCACAGTACTTCACCCACCTGTGGCTTTTCTGTGGTTACAGCTCTGCTCTGGCACTGCTCCCTGCTTCCTATAGATGCTATTTCCAGAGCCTAGCAGATGGAATTCAACTTTGCTGAAACACTCTGACCTTCATAGTAGTGAAAAAGGAGGTCCTGGAGAGAGAAGGATACTTTTGGGGACTTACTCCTTGTTAGGTCTGATTCTGTGATAAAGTGATGCCCATGCTCTTGCTTCATAACAATATACCAAGTGCTATGTTTGCCCTGAACTTTTATGTAAGTGAAATGTATTCTTGCCTCTGGCATGTCTTTCTTCTCCCATTGGACAGGATAGGGACAGGAACTATGGACTTGACTTTATTTTTCCATAAGTTGAGTTTTTTGGAAGGGAGAAGGTAAATAAAGAATGAATAATTTTAGCTGGATCTTGCCTACTGGTTTATTCTCTCTAGCTCCCCGTTTTGGGCAAGTTTGGCTGTCTATTCTCCCAGCAGTGCAGCTGCTGCTCTCTTTGTGATGATTTGGTCTTGAGGCTATTTTGAAATAATGCCAGTAATATCTTTGTTTTATTTATTACATAATTTAAACATTTTGCTGATAAAGTTTTTTTTTTGTCAATGACTGTTTTTTTTTCATATTGCAGCAGAAAAAGAAAAGGCTCCAAAACTTTTGACAGAGCTGGAATAGGTGGCATGGCAACTTCAATCCCTTGCCCTCCCGCCACCCCCATTCTGTTTTTTCCCCTGAAAGCTGTTTGAAGTTCATTTTTCTTTCAGCAAATTGCACTGTTTAAAAGTGGAGGTTTAAAAACCAAAACCCACAACGTTCTTCCCACCCCTCCCCTGCCCCCTGGAAACCCCTGTTCTCACCTCCCTGTCTGTCACATGCGTATTCAGGGATGATTATTTTGTTCCATACCCACCCAAAGACATTTTCTAAACCAGTCCCAGAGCTGAATGACCTGTTACAAACCCCACTCCCACCCTCCCCTCCTGTGAGTTTTGCTCAGCAGATACATGAGGATGCAGGTAAGACTAGTAAGACAGAATATGCTCATCATTCATACCACACGGCTATGCCTCTAAGGGATGCCATTCTAACCGCAATGGGATGGGAGGCTGGCTGGCTTCCCCTGCTTCACATCTTGTGTACCTGAGGGAGGGAAGGAGGATAAAAGATGGCCCTCAGGCATGTCACCTGCCTTCCTTCTCCTTTGTTTTATTTCCCTGTGTCTTTTCCTCAGCTAAAACCTACTGTCCTTCCTCTGCCTTCAAAGAGGTGTTGCTTTTCCATGAGGTTAAAATCTGTGTGTGTGTGTTTTTGGAGGCTTGGTGCTAAGAAACATGGGTGATGACTGGCAAGGAGAGGATAATGCTGTCTGAAATAACTTCTGTGTTGGGGTGGAGGAGGAGAGACTATAAAACTGAACATGTGAGAATAGGTGGAGAGGAGTCTAGCTGCTGGCTTATGTGGGTTACATGGATGAGGTGTCCTACTGTGAGCACCTGCCTAGCCTATTAGCTAAGTGAGCTCAGTAGGGTGTTGACAAGCAGCTCAAACTGCCTGAAGACCTCCTCAGAGAAGAGGCACCCTTGCAGTCCAAGTCCTTCACTCTTACCACCCTCTCTGCTTTGGTGTCTCCACATATCCTCATCCCACAGGATACGTATGCAACCACACAGATACCATAGCTGGCACTGAGGGATTCAGCTGCCAAATTTACAACTGTTCCTGAACAAGCTTCTCCATGTGGAGGAAAAGCGCTGGCAAGGGAAGGACCTTTTCTGGCCTTTAGGCAAGTCACATCATTTCTGTCTCTTGCTTTCCCTTCTGGGAAGGGCTGTGAGCCCTCCTTGAGAAGTTGTTAGCTGCTGCTCATGAAGCCCTGCCTGCTGCGAGAAGCCTACAGCTGTAGGCCACCTTGTTTTGTCCAAAGTTGCTTGGTGGTACAGAGATACAAGCAGCATCCAGCAGGGCACCCAATTTAGCACAATGTCTCATCCTTGGAGATTCTGTGAGAGTACCTTGTGACCCTTCATAGACTTAAGAATTAAAAAAGAGTCATTTCAGATCTTTTCATGAAACACCCTGGAGGACTCTTAGCCTTCAGGTGTCTCAACACAGCACTCTCCTTTGCTGGGGACCAGCAGCTAGTCGCAATACTGCCCTAGGAAAGCCATAAAGCCAGCATGGGCAATACTTTGGGAGAGTCTAGTGGTGTGGGGTAGCCTGAGTCTAGTTAGCCCAATTTGTGGGGAGTGGGAAGATGTCCACTATAGAAGCTATAGGCAGCAGAGCTTTATCCAAAGTGATGCAAGGTTTGATGGAGCAAAGGGAGGGGAAAAGTTGGAGAGCAAAGCAGGACTGTACCTTCCTCCCTGTGGCTGTGACCTTTCCCAAGGGCTGTGCAGGGTCCTTGCTCCTCAGGGATGATCAGCAGGACAGGACAAATGCCTGCTTTAGCAGCCCTCCACTCTTCAGGACTTAAATAACTGTCTTTTGCTTCATGCTGCCTGCCACGGTTTTGACATGAGCACCTCCACTAGACTCCATCCCTGGCATCTGGGGACACATCACAAGCAGGAGCCTGGCATGTCCCAAGGGATGTGCAAAGTAGCCATGGTCAGTTTGGGAGCGGGGGAAGTATCATGCATTTAACAAACTCTTCAAGGAGAGGAAGAGGGCAGAAGCAGAGGGAGAAGGAGGAAGTTTACAGACAGAAATGGAGATCTGGAGGCTAGAGGATGAAGATGCACCCAGCCCCCATGAAGCTTAGCCAGGTTTGGGGGTCATCACTTGCTTCTTTCTCCTTCCTTTCTTTGCTTCATAAATGGCGGGTCCCTTTCTAGATGCTGAGGGCTGCTCGCTCTGACACTGGGTCAGAGTAGAGCATCTCCCTAACTCCACTTGCCTAGAGGGTGACCTAGCATGGGTTGGTGTCACTTGCAGCCAAGGAAGGCTGAGACATGACATTCCCCCCCTAGTAATGCTTTGGCACCATGCTTACCCAAGGACCTGCTTCCCTTTAGATAGAAATGCACTCTCCATGATTTCTTAGGGCCAGAGGGAGGATTTTTTTAGCTGGGTTGTCCTATTGCCAGCCTGAGGAGGCTCACCTGCCATAGGGCACTGAGACAGTTGTGTTACAACTGACTGTTGCCAACCAGGATTCATTTGGTCATCATGGTGAGAACTCCAAAGGGCTCCCATTAAAACTATTTAAGAAAAAAAAAGTCCACCTAGATTTATTGAGCTTAAGTACTCTAAGGTGATGCAGAAGAGGAAGCCCCTGCTCTGAGCATGCTGGGAGGACGGACCAGGGGGACCATTTCCCAGTGACATGCTGGGAGGGGGTGCCAGAGACACTTTTATGGGTTCCCCCCCTTCCTCCCCACGTGAGGGGGAGGGTGGTTCCCTGAAGAAACAGACCAAACCATTCTCTTTGAGGCCGTGCTGCTGTTCCCTGGACATTGCTGCACGATGGAGTGTTGGCGCCGGGGGTGAGAGGCAGACGTGGGCAGGGGGCGATGGGGTGGGGAGAGAGATGGAGACACAGACTGAGAGAGAGAAAGAGAAGAGTGACAGAGCTGTAGGCAGGTGGGACACAAGGGCTGCCTCGTTGCAAGACCTCTGGCATTTAGCCGGAGGCATTGATGTAGAGCTGGCTCTTGAGGATGTAGTCGATGACAGGTTGGCAGAGGTAGTCAACAACGTGTCCATCCCCGTGCTGCAGGGCCAGTCTGGGGG
>JAOEHY010037248.1:0-21734 GCA_025447955.1 Psilopsiagon aurifrons
GCGGGGATAGGCGCGCCCTTGGGTGGGGGGGGGGTGAGGGGGGGGGGGTTAAAGGGAGGAACAGGACTAGACTGAGCGGGACGAGCTGGAGGACAGGACAGGACACAGTGGAGGACAGGATGAGGGATGGGAAGGGGTGGGAAGGGGTGGGATGGAGAATGGGATTGTATAAGGGGTGGAGGACGGGATGGTTGGGCAATGGGATGAGATACAATGGGACAGAATGGGGTGAGATGCAGTGGAGGATATCCTGGGATGAAATGGAGGATGGGATGTGACAGAAAGCAGGATGGGATGAGGGGAAGGGGAGAGAGGGCTGCATGGACCTGCCCAGTACTGTTGGCTCCTTAACACGCCATCCAGCCATAACCTGGAGATGAAGCATCTGCCTGGTGCTGACCCTGAGCTTGTGCTCCTCAGCCACCGATACGAAGAGCTGGAGGTGAGTGGGCAGTGTGGCACCTGCTGCCGCAGCAGGGTTTGGGTGCCTGGTACCCTGCAGGCGCTGGGCTGCAACCCCTGCCTGTGTGCAGAGAATCCCCCTCAGCGACATGACCCGGGAGGAGATCAATCAGCTGGTGCAGGAGCTCGGCTTCTACCGCAAGGAGGCTCCCGATGCCCCTGTGCCTGAGGAGTTCCAGTCAGCGCCTGCCAGGCCTCGGCGCACACTGTCCCTTCCCGAGACTCCCACTGCTGATAGCAAGACACCCCCCCCCCCCCAGGAGGGGGAACACCCAGACCTCTAGCAAAGGGTGCTGCAGCCGGGGGAAATTCCTGCAGGCCGTCCCCAGTGTGCAGGGAGGAGGACATTGCAGCACACGCTGCTGCAACAGACGGTGCTTCCGGGTGGCAGAGATGTTTCTGCTCTCATGTGGTGCTGTGTTGCCTCTGCCCCAAGGGCTCCCTGAGCTGCCCCAGCCTTAATCAGGGGTTTTGTGGGCACTGTGGCCCTCACAGGGGTCCTGTGTGCCTGTTGCTGCCCTCCTTCCACTGCAGCCCAGCATTCCCAGACAGGAATGTTGCTGTGCTCCCTCTCAGTGCCCTGAGGTTTAGCTGACTCCTGGTGTTGAGCAGCGATATCCTACCTGCATGGGACAGAATGAAACCTTCAGCAGAAAGCCCCAGGTGCTGAGGGTTGATGTGCTGAGTCCTGGAGGTGGGAAAGCTGTCCCCGAGGGGTTATGGCTTTATGCCCCAGTGGGGTGTCCTGTATAGAGCCCCCAGTAAAGTCTTTGCATACAATCGCCTGCACTGTCATCTTTCCACGGAGGGCTCAGGGGGGTGCTATCTTGCAGTGCTCTGTACTGGGTGCCAGGAGCTGGGTGCCCCGGAGACAGGAGGGAGCAGCAGTGTCACAGCAGTTTGTCTCTGACAAACCATCCCATGGAATAACTTTGCTGTTCCTGTGCCCTGATGGATGAGGCTTGGGATGAGCTGCTCCCATGGAGCACGGGGGGCAGAGACAAGCCCATGAGTGGATCCTGCAGTGCTGGAAACCAGCAGCTCTTGGGCAGGGTGGGATGCTGATGGTGCCACTCAGCTCTGGGCATCATCCTTGAGCAGGAGCATTGCCCTGCATCCCTCTGAGCTGGGTGAGCAGGGGCCCCACAGGCAGAGGGCTGTTGCAGCAGGCTGCTGGTGCTGGTGGCACAGAGCAGCAGTGTGGCCAGGACCAAGGACCTGAGGAAGAGGTGTCATCCCATAGAATAAACCTTTATTGTCTGGCTGGTTTTGGAACATGTGTCAACACAGGTGTAGAGACAGTGATGTAAGGGCAAGCAGTGCTGAACACGTGGTGCCCTGAGCTGGTGAGGAGAGCAGGGGCTGCTGTTCTGGCTTGCTCCTTGGGCCCCTTGCTCCCCTGGGCCCCCTCAACACCCCTGCCCACTCCCCAGCACATGGGTACTGGAGCCCCCCACTACAGAAGCATCTCAGGGTGCATGTGTATGGTGGGAAGCAGGGCTGGCGCACAGGGCCGTGGAGCTGGCCGCAGCAAAGCGGCACCAGGCAGGGCCTGTGGTGGACAGAGGGGCTTCCGCACAGGGGGCCAAGAACGGCTCGCAGCTGTGCTGCCTGCAGGACACACCAAGGCCGGGCCATGCAGCCCCAGGCCTGAGGGCACAGGAGTGCCTGGGCCTCCCTGGGGACACGGGGGTGCTGCCCGCAGGACACAGCTCCTGGAGAGCGAATAACTTATCACACTGGAGTGTGGGAAGCAAGCCAAGCTGCGAGCATCCTGGCAGCGCCTGCCTTGCCCTGCCCACGGGCTCAGCTCACAGCTGGACAGGGCGGATGGGGCTCCGGCAAGGCAGAGGCAGAGGGGTGCCTTGCAGCAGAGCCCCCCCCCCAGGCCCTTCTGGGGCAGGCAGCTCCTTGAGGGCGGGGGGCAGCAGGCAGGACAGGCTCTAGCACTCTTTCTGCCGCATGCGCAGCTCGTGGCGACGCAGGTGGTTGTAGAGGGACTGCACGTAGGTGAAGACACACTTGGCGTCCGGCTTCTTGCCCATGATCATCATGTCTTCCACGTCCACCAGGGGCACGCAGTCCACCAGTGTCCTGTGGAAGTGCAGCACTCAGCATGGCACTGGGTGGACTGCCCCACAGCGGGGGCTGGGACAGGTGACCCACACCCCAGGGGCTGCTGGTGCTGGGCACTGCTGCCCTCAGCCCCACTCAGCTCCTCTCCACCCCTCTGTACCCACACTTCTGCTCCTGGGACTGCAAAGAGCATGCGCTGTCTGCAAAAGGGACTGTGCGTGCCTGCCTACACCCCTTGCACTCCTATAGTGCTCTCTACCCTGGCTCTTGCTGCTGACAGACACCCCCTGCTCAGGCTGTGCCCATCCTCCTCCTCCTCCAGCTGATGCTGGTGCACTGTAAGAACAGACCTGGCTTGTCTGTGCTGTGCCCCCGCCCCAAATCCCACTGGCTGCTCCAGGGAAAGCAGAATGGAGTTGGGTCACATGCTGCCCACAGCTCCTGCTCCGAGCCCTGGCCCAGCTCTCCTCCATCGTTTCAGCTCAAGCAGCCTGGTCCCTCCCTCCCGGACTGGAGCCTGAGGCTGCCTACCCCAGACACAGCACAGCACCGCACCATGCAGGATGGGTACTGCCCAGCTTCAACCAGCTCAGCACTGCTCTGTGTCTGTACCACTTCCCAGGCCAGGCTCCTGTGCAGCGCTGGGCTCTCTGCAGAGCATCCGTAGCTGCCTCCCCATCCCCACAGCCTCCAGGCTCTGCCACAGTCCCATCGGTGGGACCATAACCCTGCCCTCGCTCTTCCCACCGCCACCATGGGCCGCCAGTGTGGCTGGGGTAGTTGTGGTGACAGGCAGGGCATGGAGCGGAACTGACTGCCTCAGTTTTATCCTTTCTGCTGGGTGGGCAAAGCAGCAACGCTGTCACTGCTGCCATCACCCCGGCCCTGCACCTCTGACCTGGGGACAGACTGCTGGAGCACCCCAGGGTGCTGCTGCTGCCAACAGCAGTGGCAGCCGCGAGTGCCCACAGCAGAGGCTGTGCTGGTGGCTGCCCTGTGCCAGGGCAGCACCCACTGCTGCTATGGCAAGCTCAGCTGGTCTGGCCCTGGGACCTCCCTCCAGTGGGGGCACCGGGCTCTAAACACAAGGAGGGTCCAAACCCTGTGCTGCACCCCCCCCCCCCAGGCTACTGTACCCCCGGTGGAATTCCCAGTCCCTCAACACAACACAATCCAGCAGGCACAGCTGAGGAGGGGCCCCCGATGGTGCACCAGGGCCAAGGACAGCCCCGGCCCAGGGCTCTACCAGGACCCTGCTGCTGTGCCCCACTGCCATGGCTTTCCCACAGGACCTCTGCTGTGCCGGAGTCCATGGGCTCCAAGCCCACAGCGTGGCACTGGTTCCACCTCATGTGGTCTCAGGGGAGAAGGTGGGGGGTGGCATGCTCAGGGCCCTGGAAAAGCCCCCACCTAAGCTCCAGCGCCCCCCCCCAGCCCTGGCTCAGGGGCAACAGCAAAGCAACGGCAGTGCAAGGAGCACAACTCTGCCCTTATAAAGCCATTGTTTGGGAGGTGGTGCGCGGGTGCTGCGCCCAGCACAGGGGAGCAGCTGCTCCAGCACAGCTGGGATGCCCCTGAGGACAGGCACGAACGCTGCAAGATGAAGCAGGGCCCAAGCCTTGAGTCACACTTTCCAGGCTCCCCACTCTTGCCCATATTTGAGCAGGCAGGACCGCGCAGGCCGAGCATCATGGCCCACGCCTGGCCCTGCACCCAGAGGCAGCTCCTGCACATCCTGGGGGGGGGAAGGAGTCAGCATGTGCTAGCAGCGATACTGGGGCCCCCCGGGGGGGGTCACCCGCACCAGGTACCACTGCTGCAGAGCACCCAGCACGGCATCCCCAGCAGCTAATGCCCTGCGTCAGGCTTGGCCAACAGGGAGGGAAGAGCCGTGGTTAGAGTCAGGGGCAGTTTAGACTGGATATTAGGAACAATTTCTTCTATGAGAGGGTGGCCAGGCAGTGGCACAGGCTGCCCAGGGCACTGGTAGAGTCACTGTCCCTGGAAGTGGTCATAAACCATATAGATGAGGCCCTTCATGATGTTATTCAGTGGTGGCCTTGGCAGCACTGGGGCAAAGGTTGGACTTGAGGATCTTAAAGGTCTTCTCCAACCTCATTGATTCTATGATTCTACAGCAGCTCTGTTCCCACTAGCACTCTCCCCATGGCTGGAGAGCCAGCAAGGCCCCAGGGTGACACATGTCACGGTCTATCCCATGTGTGTTCCCATCACCCCTTCCCCTCCCCACATCCCATGGGTGCTATATTGTAGGGCTAGAGGCCAGCCAGCAGCCTCGGCTCCTCTCTCCTGGCCAGAGTTTAGCTCTGCTGCCCAACACTGCCAGGACTTGCCCCTCGCCCAAGGGCCTCTTCCCCATTCATGGTGGCCACTCCCTGGTATGTGGAGGGGAAGGTTCTCACCATCGCTCCCGGGGGGGGGTGGAAATGGGCTACGACTTTTTGGTTTTTACCAGCCCCTTCTGGACCAGGCAGCGATAGAATTCCTGAATGTATGTGTACACACACTTCCAATCTGGCTCGCGCATCCGGACCATGTCCTCCACGTCCAGCAACTGCGGACAGTCCGCGTGCTTCCTGGGGGCAGGGAGAGAGAGGGGCAAGCCAGTGACCGCAGCCCAGTCGGGGAGGGGAGGAAGAGAGAAAACAAGAGACACAGATCAATGCAGTTCCCATCCCTCCCCCGAGCAGATGCTGCTCTGCTCCCACATGCTCTGGGGGTGCACAATGCAGAGGCAGGACGGCTCCAGGCACTGCTGCACCAAGGCCATTCAGTGAGATTTGGGGGGGCACAAGCAAGGGGTGGGGAAGGCAGGTGAGTGGCGTGGAGAGGTGTGAGGTCCAGAGAGAAAGACAGATGGAGGAGAAGGAGGAGTGAGGTGTTCTGGTGCGCCAGGTGCTCGGGGAGCGGGTTCCAGAGCGGAGTGGTCCTCTATATAGCCTCTATATAGCCATCCGCTGGGAGGATGGGGGGCATGGCCCGCCCTCCTGTCCAGCTCCGCTTGGAACCACGCAGCACAGCCCTGGTGCAGGAAGCTCGGGAGAAGATGCTCACAAGAGCTGGAGGAGGAGGAAGATGAGAGGCCACCTGGCTTCCAAGCTGGAGCGATCGAAGGCTCTCTCAAGTCTACGCCCTGGTTCCCCAATTAAGACAAAAAGTCTATTACCAGGAGCACCAAGAGCCGGGCACGTGGCCCTCTTCTGGCTCCCCTGAACGGCATCATGGCACCCAGGGAGCTCACAGGAGGTCCCTCCCAGCTCACGCCACAATGCCAGGCACTGGCCAGGATGGGACCCCCACCTGCCTGGCCCTGCCACTGGGCAGGGTGCTGGAGTGGAGGAGTGGGTGGGAGAGAGACAGAAGGAAGGAGAGAGGGGCAGACTGCCAGCCCTTCAGCTGGACGAGCTCCCATCTCTCAGCACCCAGGAAAACCAGAAGCAAAAGGGGAAGGGAAGAGACTGGAGAAGCTGCAACAGTGTTTTGAGCCCCGATGACCGTGAAAGGAGGCACCTGGTATGGACAAAGCCTGCTTTCGACTCCCCAGGGGCTGTGGTCCTACAGTCAGCACCCTGGGATGGGATGTACTGCCTGTGGCCGGGTGGGCTGGGGGGCTGCTGCCCTGCTTTTGGGTGTTCTTCTCCCCCACACCCACTCTCACCATGCCAGACCAGGCTACACTGACACTACTTTCCCCTGGTGTCCAAACCTTGCTGCAGAACAAGGGGGAGCAATGCTGATGGGCACCCACCTCCAGCACCATCGCGCCTGCCCACGCACCCCCTTGCCCTGGGCAGCGAGCAGGAGAGCTGCCTGAGCCACCCCAAGCCCCCACGGTGGCACAACAGCTACATACTCTGCAGAGGAGAAGGCCACCTCAAAGTTGTGGCGACGGTTCTGGGGCGTCAGCTGACTGTAGTCAAATGCCTCAGGGAAGAAATTGTGCACCAAGGCACAGAAGGCCATGCCATCGCTCCAGCTGGATGAGAAGTTCTGGATGTCCACGTGCTGTGAGGGCAGGAAAGTTACTGAGGGGCAGTGCCCAGCCCTGGAGATGGGGAGAGCAGGTGGTACTCACCTCATAGCCCCGGGTCTTGGCTCTGCACCAGTCCAGCAACATCTGCTTGATGCTGTTGGCATTGGGTACGCCAAAGCTGGAGGAGCGCTGCACTGCAGTGCGTGCCGCTACGGGGTTTGGTGAGCTGCAGCAGAAGATGCAGAGCGTTAACCACACAGTGCCCACCATCCTGGCCAGCCTGCCCCTGCCCAGCCTCACCTCCCCCCCTCCTTCTGCAGCTTCTCTATCATGGCCTTGCGAGCCTGGGAGGCTGATGTCTTGGGCAGGCTCTGAGCTTTCATCAGCTCCTTCTTCTTCTCAGCCTGGCGCCTCTCCAGCGTAGCCAGGCTGCTCTGCCTGGAGGCACTCTCATCTTCACGGTCAAAGATGCTGGGAAGATAGAGACATAAAGATAAGGGGTCCACGGGCCGCCTGGGAAAGGGCACATGGTGGCCCCAGCCCATTGCCAACCCTGGTGCTTTGAAGACCTCCACATTCCTGTGAAAGAAGAGGGATGGCTTAAGGTCCCCAGCTGGCAGACATGTCTCCACATATGTGGAGGGACCCATGGGGACCACTGGAGGAAGCAAGCATGCCCCAAGGACCAGGAAGCTCTGGGGGCACCCCAGCACAGGGACACTGCAAGCCTAGCAGATAGGGTTTGTACAAGCAGATTGCTGACAGGGTCCACTTGGGGCTGAGACGCTACCACTCACCTGCCAGCCTTCTTGGAAGAGGAGCTGTACGATGACTTGGTTTGAACGAATGTGCTGTTGCCATCTGCAGAAAGAGAGAGGCCTTGGGCAAAAGCCAAGAGAAGCTCTGCCTGCGCCACACGCGGGAACGCCTTGACAGCAGCAGCACCCATGGCTACAGCCAGAGGATGCTGCAGGGAAAGGGCAGCAGAAGTTCTTACTGTCTGATCTCTTCACGTAACTCGACTCCACGGTTGTGGTATGGGAGGTCTTGGTACCATCACCTGCAAGAGAGCAATGCAATGGTGAATCAGCTAGGGCTGGAGGCAGCAGCACCCACAGACACCTACTGCTGCCAAGCACCATGGCATCCATGTAGTGCAACAGGGAGAAGTCTCAGGCAGCAAAGCCATGGCCAGGGCAGGTGGAGGAGGCACTGATGGCATATGCCCCCCAGGCAAAGTCCTGCAGCAACTGTTGGCTTTGAGCCACCCAGGGACTGAGAGTAGATGTATAGGGTCCAGAAAACAGGCCTGAGATGCAGACAAGGCCCCTACCATGCTGATGGGCTGTAGGATTGACTGGGAAGGCAGAGCAGATTCCTTAAAGATCCCCAGGCAGCCAGAGCAAGCCAGAGGAATGCAGCGGAACTCAGCCCTGACCCATAGTCCTGCTCCCAGTGCAGTCAAGGCAGACCCAGGACAAACAGTGGGAGTGGCACACAGGAGCTGTGATGGCAGAGCACTGGAGACTGCACAGACCCCCGAGGGGCTGGCACAGGGCACTGCCTGTGCTGGGTAAGTGACCCCCCTGCTCCCCCAGCCCCTACTAGACTGGACGAGCCGCTCAGTCTTCGTGACGGTGCTGCGCGCCAAGCCATCGGCTGACTGGTTGCTCTGCGTGGTGGTGGTCTCTGTGGTGTGCCCAGCCCTCCCTGCTGTAGCCTGGCTCCTCATCTCCTGCAGCCGCTGGTCCCGCTCCTTCTCTCGCTGGTCTGCAAATGCAGGTGAGAGATGGCATCAGCCACGAGAGGCAGGAGCACTGGCCACTGTGCCACCACACACCAGGGCCCTGCTGCCATTGCCAGTCCAGAACTGGCTTATGGGAAGGACAATGTCCTCAGCCGGGCTCAGCCAGGGGAGCAGCATGAGACCAAACTCTCTCCTGCTTCACCACAGCCAGACAGCCCTGCACCAGCGTCCTGCCAGCTCCATTGGTGATGGAGCCCTGACCCCTGTGGGAATCACCATCTCCATGTACCTCGCTTGCGCTGGCGCAGCTCCCGCATGGCATTTCGGATCAGTCGCCGCTCCTCAAAGTCTGTGGTCTGATCCAGCTGCAAAGGAGGTGGAGGTCAGCATCACCTCTCTGCCACCAGCTCAGGGTCTCCTCACCTTCCCCAGGAGCGGCAGAGGTACCATCTTATCCAGAACATCCTCATCCTCAATCCTGTTCAGTTCCTCGACGTTCAGTTTGCTTCTTCTCTCCAGCTCCCTCACTTGCACCTTCTCCATGCCATTGGGCAGCTCTGACTCCAGCCGTGGTGCCTGGGGCTGCTCTACCATCCCTGGTTCCATCTGCAAGGACAATACTGTGCAACTGAGCCCCCACAGGCTCGACCACCCCCACACCCTGCTGCTCAGGGTCCAAGTCCCTCATCACCCTGACACTTGCTCAGTGCCAAGGGCAGTGGGGACACTGAAGAAGACATGCCAGATGCGGCATAAGGGCTCACGGCTGGTGGGATGCTGCAGCTGCCTGCGGTGACCAAGGCAGGCAGGAGAGGATAACACCCCCGGCAGCAGCACCCCCTGGTCTGTGAGGGTCCAATCCGGCTGCCAAGATGTCTCCAAATATCCACCACGCTCCATCGCCACTGGCTGCCAGGGCCCTCCAGCAGACAGGGACTGCCTGGGTGCCCCAGGCTGGGCAGTGCCTGGTGCCCAGCACAGGCAAGGTGCTGGCAAGGCCAGTGCGGGCCATTAGCAGCACAAGGGATTTCCAGGAATTAGAGGACTTAGCAGATAGAAGAGCTTATGCAGAAGATCAAGAGCCTCCCCCGCATTCTTGCCTGGAATGTAGGACAGCCTGGCCCCCACCAGAGCAAAGCCAGAACGCCAAGTCCCTTTCAGCACGACCCCCTAGCAATGTGTGGCAGGCAGCAGGCCAGGCCCGGAATAGGGCATGGAGGTTGCAGAGAGGAGATGCCAGCGTGGGGGGCCAAAGCAGCCCCAACACTCACCTGGCCCCATCCTGCATCCCGCTGCCCCTGCCTGGCAGCCAGCCCATGGCAAAGCCTCTGGTGGGAAGTGACACTGGCCACATGCACCCATGCCACCACTAGCGCCTCACCGCTGCTGTGTGGGATGGAGCAGGACAGCTGCCTGCAGCCTGTCCGGAACGCTGACAATGCAGAGCAGGCAGATGCCATTTATCCCCCACAGCAGCGAGCCCAAAAGGTGGCAGATCCCAGTGACATTACATTGCCTGTGCACTACAGCCACGGTCCCATCTTGTGCCAGGAGTGCTGCTTTGGCTCCGTGCAACCCCAGGGCTGATGGAAGCCCTGGGGGCTGCTGCCGGTCCCCACCCCACCGCAGGGCACTGCCACGGGGCAGGGCCGCCCGCACTCACACCACTGTTGCTCCGGGACAGATGCAGGGCTGACTGCTGGCGCGTGCTGGAGAAAGCGGGCGGATGGGCCATGGGGCCGCTGCGCTCCTCGGTGCCCTCAAAGTGGGCGCAAGGGTCCTGTGCTTCCAGAAAGAGCTCGCTGAGGTCCTCCCCAGGAGAAGCCCGCGGCCCCAGCCGCAGCAGCAGCAGGTCGAGGCGGCGGCCCAGGCACGCCAGCTCTGCCCGCAGTTCCCAGTGCTCCTCTTCCAGCGATCGCAGCGCCAGCGCCAGCGGCTGCACCCGCTGCAGCGCCTGCTCCAGCTGCCCCTCCACCGCCCCCCGGAACGCTCCCAGCTCCTGCCGCAGCTCTGCCAGCTCCGCCGCTCCGGCCTGAGCCAGCCCCTGCAGGCTGACCCCCAGCATGGCAGCGGGGCCGGCGCTCAGCTGTCCTCTGCTCTTTATAGGGGCGCCGGGCGCTCCCCCCGGCTGGAGGCCGGCCCAGCGCAGCTCTGTGCCTGCCAGGCTATTCTTATCGCGGCACCCGGGGGGTCCCACGCAGGGGTGCCGAGGCAGGGGCCAGCACTTGGACGTGCTTCCAGCCCTGGGACCAGGTGGGCTGGCAAGAGGGAGCTGGATGAGAACACTGCACCTGCAGCAGCTGCCAGGGCCCTCGACACCAGCCAGGGGTGGGGGCTGTGGGGCAGAGCCCCCAGGCAGGGTCAACCCCAGACCATCATTCTGTCAGGTGTGCCCCAGGGCTCTGGACCACCCGTGCACCCTTCTGCTTGGCTGCCTTCCCACTCCTGGCCAGCATCACCCGCAGAACAGGATCTCCAGTCCCAGACCAGAGCTGCTGAGGGCCTCAGCTACCAGCTGTGATGTCTGGGCACTTCCATCCGCTGCGCTGCCTGATGAACACCCCAGGGGACCCCACCAGCGAACGGGCACGCTGCAGCAGCACTGCCCCCAGACACACAGCCCACCAGGCCCCTCCACCGAAGCCCTACCTGGCAGGGCTGCCAGCACCACTGCGCTGCCGCCTCCTCTTCCCTGCCCACCGGGAGCACACCTGCAGGCCCTGTCTTCTGCTGGGCAGTCAACGGGTCCCAAAGCCCCCACCCCCCGGGCAGCACAGCAAATACCTTAATGAGATCTGCTCAGGCCAGGCCTGTCCAAGCTCATTAGCACAGGGAAGCCACCCCTCCTGCAGGCAGCAGGACCCACTAGCTCCTACAGGCAGCACTGGAGGGCAGCCCTGCCAGGCTGCAGGTACTGCCTGCTCCACAGGGTGAGCCAGAGGTGCCATGGCCCCCAGCAGCACAGTGCCTGCAGAGGCAGCCAGCTGAGCCGCGTGCTCGAGGGGCAGGGAGCAAGGCAGTGCCGCACTTGAGATCCCAGCTCCTGCCAAGGCTGCGTGCGCGAGTGCCTCGCATTACCCTACATGGGCAGGAGCAGACAAACGCGCTTGAAGGGCTGTGTGTGTGTGGCTGCCTCCTGTGAGCACCCAGCTCCCCCCCTCCAGCACACGGGAAGGGGCCACATCCTGCTCTGCCCAAATACAGCAGAGGGTTGGTTTGTTTCTTCCAGTTGCACCCAAGAATCCCTCCCAGGCCAGGGCTACTGCTCTGCTGTTGGGACTGCCAAGTGGGAGAAGACAGGATCCCAGTCTGCAGCTCCAGGGTCGACCAGATACCCTTGGGCAGGCTTCACAGCCAAAGTCCATTCTCAAGAGGGAAGACAAGAAGGATGGGTTAGGATGGGCTTTTCCCTGAGCTCCTGCACCATAAAAGGTGTTTGAAATGGAAGGAGACCCACAAAAGGCCCCCAGCCAGCCTCCCCCACACTCTCAAGTGCTTGTACACACAGTGGCACAGTCCAGCACGCAGAGGGCCCCCATGCCTAGGGCATCCGCATAGAGACCCCCGGGGTCTCTTTGTTAAAAAACACAGCAAAAAAAGGCAAATAGTGAAACCTCAACCGACACAAACACCCCACTCCCACCCATCCACAAACCCCACCCAAAGAAACAGCCGGAGCCTGCAGACCGTGCTGGCAGCACCAACCCACCTGCCCCGCACACTGCTCCCCACCCCAGGCCCGGAGCCGCGGGTGGGACACCGCTCCGGAGCACCCAGCCCTTCTGGACACTCACCTTGGTGACATTGCTGCTGATGTTGCAGATACTGCTGACGCTGCTGGGGATGGTGGTGATGCGGATGGGGGTGCTCCGCAGCCCTAGGGTCACCTCTGCAAGGGGAGGAAGAGGCACATGGGGTTTGCCCCAGCACGGCAGGCTCAGCCCCCTATCCGAGAAGCGGCTCCAGCCGGCCTGCCGGCCTGCCGCACACATCCTGCCTCAATGATGGCACTGAGCTCTGCCACAGGGGAAGGGCTCTGGGCACAGCCAAAGGATGAGGCAGTCAGAACCCCCCCGGCACCCCGGCTCATCCTCCTCCCCAAGGAAGGGCATTTTCAGCAACATGCCATCTGGAGCCAAGACACCCCAGTGCGACGGACGGCGCCAGGAGGATCCTGAGCCAGTCACATCTGCGAGCTGGTAGGGCTGGATCAGGGGCAGGGCATGAACAGTGAAGCACAGTGGGGATGGGAAGAGGCTGCAAGGCCAGGTGGCTGCCCGGTACTGAGATACCATGAGCATCCCTGCCAAGGGGGGCAGGCTCTCAGGCACACTTCTGCCACAGCCTCTGCTCTTCTGGCAGTGCCCATGCTCAGCCACCAGCACCCAAATACCACTGTTGCTGCTGTTTTTCAGTGGTCCCTCGCTAGTCCATCACTATCCACTGCTGCCCACCTGCATGCTGGTTCCCACCTGCTCACTGGAGCCCACCACCATGTCAGTGCCCATCTGCTCACTTGCATCATTTATTATCTGCACTGCCCAGCTGTGCACACCATGATGTCAGGGGCACTCTCCAACGGTGTTCATGGTCCTGATAGCATCCACCTGCCTGCTGGGCTCATTGCCTGCATGGTGCCCTATGGGTACCCACCTCTCCCGATCCCACCTCCCTGAGTGATGCCTACTCAGGCCCATCAACCTTACAGCACCCATTTTCCCATCCCATCTTCACTGCGGGTGCCCTCTGCCCCTGCCACCCATCTTCCCCAGACTTCTGATGGACGCCACACGTCTGTGCCACCCATCATCCTCATCCCATCCCTGATGGCTGCTCCTGCCCTTGCCACCCAGCTTCTGCAGGATGCCCACCTGCCCGCTGGCTGCCAGGAGTGGCCAGGACACGGGGTGTGAGGGGCTGCACGCGCCCATCCTTGATCTCGATAGTGAAGAAGGTCTTCATGCCGTCGAGGCCGCGGCTGGAACCGGCGGCGACCGAGCCCGGGCACTGCTCTGCGCCTCCTCCGCTGCAGCCCCGCGCGTTTTGAGCAGGCCCCGGCGCGGCCGTGCGGGGCCCGGCACAGCGCTCCCTCCTTGCTCGCCGCAGGTACATGTGCTCCCTGTCCCTGTTCCACTACTCCGAGTACCTGGTGACGGCCATCAACAACCCGCGCAGCCTCTCGCTGGACTCCTTCCTGCTCAACCACAGCTTCGAGTACAACCTGGCCGCCCTCTCCTCCTGGGTGGAGTTCACGCTGGAGAAGGTCCTGTTCCCAGGTCGGTCACTGTGTCCCTGCTGCCCACCCTCCTGCCTCGCACGGACCCATGCGCCCGGTAGCGACGTGAGCCCTGCTTAGCTGAGCTGTGCTAAGCAGGGCAGGGATTTGCTGCAGCTTTGATCTCTCTGTGCTTAAAGCCAGTTTTGGTCCTGGGGGGCAAAGGGAGCACCCCTTTTGCTCTCATGTGTAAGGCTGTCTTTGCCATGTAGTGGGGTTTCCATCCTTTTCCACCTGCACACTTCAAGGTGCTTCAGTGGTACAAAGAACGATGCTCCAGTTATATCTGGGTGTCTTCTTTTGACCTGGAATAAATTCAGATCAGCAAAACCTGTTGCTGCTTGGTCAATCTGCAGTGCTTCCTTTTGCCTGGGAGGGGGGAGATGTTCTCCTTCCCTGCTTCATGACAGCTGTGGAGCTCCCTGTATCCAGATTGGGCACATCTTGACTCCACACTGTAGAGCCATGCTCCCTTTAGGTCATACAGACTCTGTGTTGGGGTGACTCTGTGTCAGAAGCTGCTACTTCCATTTGCTTTGGTGCTGGGATGGCAGCACATGGAACACCGGCTGTGTTTTACCCATTGTCGTGCTTTGGGATTTGGGGAAAAGCCCTCCCAACCCCGTGCATCATGACCATGATCGGGGCAGCCCCGTTGTGACCCATCCTTGCTGCCTTGCAGAGCTGAAGCAGATCACCTGGCTGAGCACTGTGGGGCTGCTGATGGTGATCTTTGGGGACTGCCTGAGGAAAGCAGCCATGCTCACGGCCGGCTCCAACTTCAACCACATCGTGCAGAACGAGAAGTCAGATACTCATACTCTGGTGACCAGCGGGGTCTACGGGTGGTTTCGGCACCCGTCCTACGTGGGATGGTTTTACTGGAGTATTGGAACACAGGTACTGTATACAACGCACTCAGATACTTTCATCTTAAACCCTGAGTTTTCCTTCTTGATGCTGCCCCACACCCCTAATGGGATGCAAACTGCTGGTGGTCAGCAGCAGGGGTGATCTGTCTCCCACCAGCACATAGCAATGATCTTTGGGAGGACCCCATCACCTTAATTTTAGGTGTAGAATATGCAGGGGTGGTAAGGCCAGGGTTTGGGGCAGAACACCATTGGAAGCTCAGGGTGTGATCTTCTGCTTGCCTATAGCTGGTGTCCAGAGTTCCCTTGCACCCCTAGGGCCAAAATGCCTCCTGTGAGCAGTGAGGCTCAACCTTATCCCTCCCAAACACCATTCCTATGCTGGACAGGAAAGGAAACTCCATCTAAGAGTCCTGGCCAGAGGGTGAACTGATCAGTATGTGGGGACAGGGGCAGCCCTGGTTTCTCTGGCAGTGACAGTGCTGCTGTCTGTTGGCAGGTGCTGCTCTGCAACCCCATCTGCGTGGTGGGCTACGCGCTGGCGTCCTGGCGCTTCTTCAGGGAGCGGATCGAGGAGGAGGAGATCACCCTCATTCACTTCTTCGGAGAAGAGTACCTGGAGTACAAAAGGAAGGTGCCATCGGGTCTCCCTTTTATTAAAGGAGTCAAAGTGGAGCTGTAATGCAGGTGAAAACCAGCCTGGCAGAGCAGATGCCCGGCTCCAGGCGCCGCTGGGCGAGGGACGATGCGTGGCACCAGTGCCGGGAGCAGCCTGATGGCAAATCCCGGCTGCCCTGGAGGAGCTGGCGAGGGGCTGCGGGTCAATACATGATCACGAGCTCCTTCGTTCTCCTCAAGATACGTCCTCTGTTGCACTTTCAGGGATCTTCCAGATAACTTAGCCTGTAGCGACCCGAAAGAGAACAGAGCCCTCCTGCCCGCTGAGTTGTACTGGAGCACCTCCGGGCGCAGCTCTGCCCTCCCCATGCAGGAAAGGCGCCGGGCAGCAGGTCCTTCCTGCCACATAATCCCATTTTAAAGCTTTCTGACCTTGCGAGCCGGTGGCACAGCGTTAATCTCTATAGGCCCATTCTGCAAGCTGTGGCTGGGGTGAGTGCAGGAGCCGGCTCTGGCTCCTTGGGCACAGGGACCTGCCCTCTGCCTGCTGGGGACCCGGCACCGCAGCACCAGCCAGTTCCATCCCGGGCATCAGCGTTCACAGGGAGAACCCTTCCAGGCACTTCTGAAACGTGGCAGGAAATCGGTCCCGCTCCCTCCTCCCTCTGCTGCTGCTGCGGATTCGGGAGCCACTGTTCCAACCGCCTCTGCTCCCTCTTCCTGCTTCCAAATCGCGCTGCTTCCTCTCCTGCCGGGCTGCCGCCGTCCTGCAGGGATCCCAGGGGTTTGGGTGGGGAAAGGACAGCGGCTGCTGGGCTTACCCAGGGCTTTAGAGCTCGAGATCCTTGCCTGCTTTTATGGGCCGTAGCTGGGATGGCAGTGCCGGGGCTGCTTCTAGGGGAGTTCTCCAAAGGGGGATGAAGTCTGGCTAGCTAATGCTATTTTAGACATTACCAGTTTGGAAATGGCTCCTACTTGAGCTTTGTGGTATAACTTACTCTGTCGTTATATACCAAAGAGGATCACTGTTTTCTTGAGTTTTACGTTAATTCTTCCTAGCTGGAATGAAAACAAGCTGCTCCTCAGTTCGTGCTTGGGGCATGCAGGGTGCCTTGGTGGAGGTGCTGTGGAGTGGCTCAGGAAAGGGGGGTGCTGATGGAAATGGCTTTGGTTTGATTTTGGTTTCTTTTTATATAAAAAGCGAGAGAAAATATTGCTGAGCTCTGTCTGGTGGTTATTTGGGTTCTCTGGAGGGGCCGGTGGCCATCAGACCTGGAGCCCTTACTGGCTTATACCCCAGTGGGTTTGCAGAATGCGTTAGGGTGAAGCTCAGGAGCTCACCAGGGATGGTGGCCAAAGCTACAGGACAAGCTGCAGTAAGGGATCACCTCCTATGCCTGCACCCTTGGGATGCTTTCAGCAGCACTGACGCACGGAGCACAGGATTGTTTTGCTCTGGTGCTGGGATGCTCCCAAGCCTGGGCCAAGCTCCTGCCTCTGTCGGGCACCAGGGCTTGGGGTTTTTCCCTTCCCGTGTTTGCATGGCAGCCCCAAGCTGTGCCCAGAGCCGCAGAACCGAGCAGACACTGCGCTTTACGCCCTTTTATTTCCCTTGTAACGCACAAGAGGGACAGCACAGAGACATTGATGTTTGCAGAGCAACAAAGTCTGCGCAGGGCAGGCCCCTGGTGCACTGCAGACGCTGTGCCCGGGCTGCGCTTCCCTTGCTCATGGCACAAAGCAGCTCCGTGCACCCAGCGCTGGGCTCTACGGCGCAGGCTCTGCCCGGGTACCGCTCTCAGCCCCGCTTTTCTGCTGACCCCTGTGGCAGTCTTTGCTTTCCGAGGAGCCCCCCTCGGCGCTGGGCGAGGGGTCCCTGTGGAGGGGAAGGCACCTCGGCAGGGTCTGGCTGGGAAAGGGATGGGGGGGATTCAACACACAAGCACCTCTGGTCACCCACCTCAGTGCTGCTTCGCTGTCGTCGCAGATCTTGAGCAGCATCTGTGCTGTTTCCTCCTTGGGCTCCCGGGGCTCCTGCAGCCTGCAGTGGGATGGGTGTGAGCCATGTGCGTGTCCATCCCCTGGCCCCGCAATGCTCCCCGTGCCCCTCACCTGGGCTCCAGGCGCTCCTTCACCTTGGCGATGGAGCGGACGTAGGGCGCGATCTGTTTGGTGATGGTGGTCAGGCAGTTGTTCTCCTGCCGCAGCTGCAGCAGGTCATGGAGCTGGGCTGGGGCGAGAGGAGCTGCTGTGGCCACGGCCTCAACCCTGAGGGGTGCAGAGCCAGGGGAGCAGCATCAGTGGTACCTTCATAGATCTCCTGCTCGTTGGCCACCCGTTGGTACGTCTCCTCCCAGACCTGGAGGGCAGAGGGAGCCGGGTAGAACGCTGTGGTACAGCACAGAGGGACCCTGCTCTGGGGTGCGCCGGCCGTACCTCCTCGAAGACGCTGCGCATCATCTCCACAGCGGAGTAGTGAGCAGCGATCTGCACGTCCATCTGCAGCGACTTCTGCAGGATCTCGCTCATGATCTCCGTCTTGACGAGCGAGTGGTGCTTGGTGAGGTCGCGGTGCAGCTCCTGAACCTGGTCCTTCAGGCCCTGGATCTCCGTCTGCAGCATCTGCGGGGTGGGCATCACCAGGACATCACCGGCGCCGTCCCGTCCCGTCGCGACGCGCCCGCCCCGCGCTCCGTACCCGGTAGGTGTTCTCGTAGTTGCGGCAGTGCTCGGCGAAGGGGGTGTCGCGCCCCTCGGCCAGCAGGACCTTGGTGCTGATGTACCGGTGCATCGTAGGCTTCCGCACCAGGGGGCCCGTGGACATCTTATCACCGTCGGGGGGGCAGCCGGGCACCATGAGGGTCTTGGAGCATTGGCTGCCGGGGAGCCTGCATGGAGGGGGTGGCAGTGGGGCACTGCAGGTGAGCAGCAGCCAGGACAAGGTGCAAGGGGCTGTGTCAGCAGCTCAGCCCGTAGCCCCTCGCCCCCAGTGTGCCTGAGGACACAGCAGCCCCACACATCCCTCCCGGAGCACACAGGGTCTCCTTGTACCACCCTAGAAGTCATCTTTCCATGGGCTGCTCTCCCAGTGCCCATGGCTTCAGGACCAGAGCTCGGCACGCTCTGGGTTCTAAAGGGAAGAATGCAGCTCGCTCTGTCATCGCCGGTATCTCCTGGCCCCCATCTCTCCCCACATTCCGCAACCTCCCCATGCTCCCACCGCCCCATCTCTGCTGCCCCACACCACCGCTCCTACCGTGCAGCCCCCAATTGCTCAGCCACCCCACTGTGCCGAGCCCGGCCGGGGGCAAGGAGCGGTCCCCATGGGGTGCCAGCGCCTGTTTGTCCCCTCGGGCCGGTTGTGCCTGGCAGTGCCGGTGCTGCCGTGACATCAATGGGCCTAAATATATCCCGGGCGAGGAACGGGCGGGCGCTTCCCTGGAATTCTGATTAAAAATAGTGATGGGCACAGCGGCTGCGGCGCCGCGGGAGCAGCTCCGGGGCCCCCCGCCCGTCCCCCCGCTTCCCAGAAGTGTCACTTGAAGCCCCCACGCCTGCGGTTCGTCAGCGCAGCTGCGGTGTGCCCATCGCACCGAGGTGACCGGCTCAAGGGCAAGCATGGCACGGGGGGGGGGTGCACCGCGGGATGCGCTCCCAGCACCTCACATGTTCGTGCCGGTGATGCCGGGGCCAATGCCGCTGGCGCTGCCCACCACGGAGCGGCGAGGGCTGAGCATCAGCAGCGGCTCCAGGCAGCGGGCGAACTCTGCGCGGTACTCGCTGTTGATCTGGGGGGGGAGATGGGGTGAGCGTGGCTGCGGTGGCCATGGGCAGGGGCTCGGCCATGGCAGGGCTCTACCTTGCTGGTCTGCGCCGGCCGCAGGCGATGCGGCAGCTTCACGATCCTCTGCAGCCTCTCCATCAGTTGCTGAAAGGCAGCGCGGTGGTGAGCCCGGCACTGCCATAGGGTGCTCTGTCCGCCCCATGGCGATGCCACCACTCACATAGCCCAGGTCCAGGAACTCGGCTTTGTTGGCGGAGCTCAGGAATGCAGAGCAGGTCACCAGATGGACCTGTGCGAAGGGAGGTGTGATCACAGTGATCCATGGGGCAGGGGCCTCCCTGCCCACCCCAGGCCCTACCTGCAGGGTGGGCAGCAGCGAGGCGAGGTGGGCGAGCTGCTCCTTGAACGCCTTCTCCTTCTCCTCGTGCTGGCTGCATCAGAGCAGGGCACGGCCCAGCCTTTATGGGGGATCAGGGAGTATCCAGCCCCAGGGCACCCCAAAACACACACTGGGGGTGAGGGACACCCCTGGAAGGATGCTCAGCCCATGGCCCCTCACCTCTGCACGGCTTTCAGGAGCGTCTTCTTCCTCTCAGAGAGCTGCTCCTGCAAATGGCATGGACACCACATATCCCATGGACATCCCATGTCCTATGGACACCCCATGTCCCTCTGCTGCTCCACCATGCCCATGTGCACCGGGCACCCACGGGTGCATGGCCCCACACCTGCATGCGGCCAAAGAGGGAGTTGATGGCTGCCTCCTCCTCACTGGCGCTGTTGCGCACCTCCTCGATCATGGCCTTGAGGAGGACGATGGCCTCGCGCGTGGATGTCTGCAGCTCCTTCACTGCCTGTCGGGGGGCAAGGGAGTGTCTATGGCACTGCAAGCAGCACTGTGCCCCCATGTTTCACCCCCCGGACCCGCTGGGGCTGCCCACCATCACCGCCTGGTCCAGGCGCTGGCAGCCCTGCATGTACGCTGTCTCGATGTCGATGCAGTGCGCACGACTCTCTCTGTAGGCACAGGAGTCAGGATACGGACCAGGATGGGGCACAGGGGTGGGCACGGGGCCGTGCTGCTCACCCCTGCATGTCCCTGAAGCAGTTGATGCAGAGCATGGACTTCTTCTCAGTGGAGAACATGATGTAGGGCTCCTCGTGCAGCGCTGCAAGGGATGGGGCTGTTGGGCAGCATGGCATGGCACGGCGCAGCACAGCGCAGCATGGCACAGCGCGGTGCAGCACAGAGCAGCATGGCACGGCACAGCACAGTGCAGCATGGCACAGCGCGGTGCAGCACAGAGCAGCATGGCACGGCACAGCACAGCGCAGCATGGCACAGTGCGGTGCAGCATGGCACAGTGTGGCATGGCACTCACGGCACTTCTTGTGGATGTCTTTGGTGCGCTTGGAGAGGGAGACGATCTCATGGCGAGCGAACATCTTGGCACGATGCGTCTCCTCGCGGCACGCGGCACACAGGGGCTGCCCGCACGTGTTGCAGAAGTACATGGTGTCCAGCTCCTGCATGAGGGGATGCTGCTGGCATGCACGGCCCCATCGGGGATCCCCTGCCCACCCTGCCCGCCCCGCTGCCCTCACCGCCTTGGTGCAGCGCTGGTCGCAGTTGGCACATTGCACATCCTCTTCGCCATCGGCAGAGCTGTCCACCAGGAACTGCAGGAGCCGATCCACGGGGGGCAGCCCCGTGCCCCCCCTCACCACCGAGGGGTGCCTGTGGGGATGGGGATTGCGATGGGGACACCCGTGCAGGGCAGCGGCAGCGATGGGGACCCTGTGCCCCCGTATGCCATGGTCCATCCAGTACCCGCAGAGGGGGCAGTGCAGGCGGCCGTCGCTGGCGCGGCCCCGCAGGCAGCTGGCACAGAAGTTGTGGTAGCAGTCGAGCAGGCAGGGGTGCTGGTAGGGCTCGTGGCAGAGCAGGCAGACCAGCGGGTGGCAATTGGCCTTCTCCAGCTCCGAGCAGCTCCCCAGTGGGGAGAAAATGCCTCCGGACATCTGTGGGGCAGAGAGAGGCCCCCGTGACACCCCCTGAGCCCCACACGGCACCGCGGCAAAGGCAAATCCTTCCCTGCAGGGTCTGTGAGCTGATGCCTATTTTTAGGGTATGAGCTGCACAGCACGAGGCTGCCCCAAATGCGCCCCTTGCCCCAGCATCATGGGTGAGGTGGTCCACGCGGTGGGGTGGCCCCAGCATGGGTGGCCCCATGTCAGGAGCATCCCCTGGGATGGGGCGAGCCTGAGGATTGGGTGTCTCCACAGCAGAAGCATCCCCTGGGATGGGGGGTCCCCTACAGCAGAGCCCCAGGATAGCGGGGGGGGGGTGTCCCTCAGGAGGGAGCATCCCCTGCAATGGGACATCCTCTACCCCACACATTCGGGAGCCCCTATCCCAGCACTGGGGCACCGTGGCAGAGCAAAGGCTTTACCTCTCCCCGTCTGCAGCCGGGGGATCGTCCGTGCTGCTGCTGCCCGTGCTCCGGCTCCAACGGGAGCGCTGCGGGGGCAGCGGGGCCCCTCCGGCCCCGTGACGTGGGGCCCCGCGCACCGCCACCGCGCCACGGCCCAAAAATAGCCCCTGCGTGCTCCTGGGTGCCTGCGGCGGGGACCGTCAGCGCGGAGCAGGGACGGGGCACGGGGGACCGTGCGGTACCCGGGCTGGGGGGACAGGGGAACCCCCGCGGGCTGCGGAGGGCTCCAAGCGGGGAGGGGGCAGCACCCGTTGGGTGGTGCTCGCGGCGCAGTTCACGCGCGCCCCACGCGCACTGGGGCGCCCCGGGGGGGCTCCCATGGGCAGTGCCCGGGGCTCAGCGCCCCCCCCGCTGCCCCCCGTGCTCCGAGGAGGTCCCGAGACCTCCGTCCCCCCCGGGCGGAGCCCCGCG
>JAOEHY010037249.1:8763-45040 GCA_025447955.1 Psilopsiagon aurifrons
GGCCACAGGTCAAAAACACAGTGCTGCACCAACTACTAAGAAGGAGAAAAATGACTGCTACTGCTGAACCCATGACAGGCTGAAAGGAACAGGGTCCTACCTGCTTCATACATAGGGAGCACTAGGCTGTTAGCTGCTGGCAAATGTCTCACACAAGAGGTCATTAATGTCAACATGTCAGAGCTGAAGATAGTCCTTGGTCCAGAAAAACATGCTATAAACTAACTCAATTCATCTTAAAAGACAGAAAAGAGTTTGTGCTAAAGGAGCTTGCTACCTTACATCTCAGGTTGCCAATCTCTCTTTGAAGCCTCTGTGCAGAAGCTGCATTTCAGTGCTGCTGACTCAGAGAAAACCAGCTCGTGGATAAGCAGCCTCGTTCTGAAAACATTTTTGGCCACCCCACTGGTGTTCAGGAGATTAGTCTGAATCCCATGGGGACCTTCTAGGGTGACCTAGACATCCAAATGCCACGCTGCAACCTGGCTTTGGAGTAGCACAATATCCTGAGATCAAGGGGGTACAGTGCATGTTTTGTGATTTCCCACTCTGTCCTTGGGTGTTGCAAGAACTCTCATCATCAGGCACAGGTCCCCAGGAGGTGTTCAAGGACCATCTATGCAGACAGTTTCCTTGCAGAACTGCTGTGGTTTGCAAACTGGGAGAGCTTGCTCCTTTATTTTCCTGAGTAGGGAATTATTCATGCACATTACGGTGGCTGTGCAAGAAAAGGAAATGTTCAGAGTATACATGCACCTTTCCTCTGTCACCAGTGGGCATGAACCCAGGACACACTGTTTCTTTTAATCACACATGACCACAAGCTGTTTCCCAAATTCTGCTTTTAAAAGCAGCTTGTGTATGTTGGAAATACAAGGTAAGCAGCGCAGCCAGATTTCCTGAGAGGGTTGTGACTGCCTAAAGCACCTAAGGGTGAAGAAACCAGACTTCAGCCCAGTTCTCTCTCTTCCGCCTCCCTCCTCTGTTGCAGCTGTAGCAGTATCCTGCCTCATGCTCTATTGCTATGCCAGTTTCAGTCAGAGGTTATCCATATGGTAATACACAGCTAGTGATGGATAGGTACGCTCCTTTTATAGCATAACACAGAATAAATGAGCAAGATAAACCAAGGCGGAACATAAGTTTCTGAAAGACTGCAGGATCTTCCTGGAGCAGCATAGAAATTGCTGTTTGACAAGATGACCTCTGCCAAATCTGCGTGCTTTCCATGGGCATGGATTCATTGGCTAGAATTCACTGGCAACACCAGCACATCCACTCAGCCTGGAAGAAGAACATGTATGTATATGTGTTCATGTGTCCTGGGGCTTTTGGTTTCCAACTTAATTACAATACCTTGGGATGTTCTTCTCATATCCTGTCCCCTATCTTGATGCAATAGTCACTCCTACTGACCTCTGTGGGTCTCTGGCCAGAACCTGAGTTGCATGAGAATTAGAGCTCTACCTTGCAGTCTCAGAAGGCTGTGGTGGCTGTGATGTAAGGACTTTTCTCATAGAAGATGCCCTAGGAAGGCTGCTGTCTCTACTAGACATTACTGTCCCAGTGGCAGAAGCATTTCATCTTTCCCAGAGCCCAAGTAGTTCAAAACCCCAAATGGACATCAACCACTGCTGATTTCAGTTTGTTCACAGATTTTCAGCAGCAAACTGCAGCAGGTGAGAAGCAGAGGCACTGCCCATTCTGCTGACCAGCATGCAGTAACTCTTGGCAGATGGATGGGCACTGTAGCACTTAAGCTCCCCACCAGCTTGACTCCTAACCCCATGATAGCAGCAGACACACAGTGAAATCATGGAAGTTTTTTCATTGAAAACTGACAAAGTAATATGTGTAATACAAAGACCAGAAGTGCCCGATGCCTGATTTTTTGACCTCAAGCTTTCAGTTGACCCACAAACACACATTGGCTCAGGCCACTCAACTAGCAGGACATTCTCTCTTCTGAATTCTGGAAGACCAGCAGATTCCCAGAAATTACTGCTGTATGTGTTTTGTCTTGTTTCTATGTGCCCCAGTGTTCCTCCTGTTTTGCTTGTCCTTTTGCATTTCTTTATCCAGAACCACTTCTACAGTTTCCTGTACATGCTGGTGTCCAGTACAGCCTAATAGAGCCTGATTGGCCCATGTTCAACCCTTCATAATAAAAATTACATAGTATTGTCTGATACAAGTCATAGATAGTGAAGAATAATGTTCTTCTTTTTCTCCCTGTTATAGTAAGACATCTGAGCAGACTTTGGTAATCCTGTCATAATGCCGTGTGTTACTTCAGAGACCTTCAGAGGCCACTGAGTTACAAATAGTTGTCAATTTGTGAGACTTGAGCAAGCTTTATGTAGCAGTTTGGCATGCAGCATTACAGCAATCAGCACTAAGTTCACCTATAAACAGGTGCTAGTTCCCATCCTTGAGGGATTTCTTTGGTGGGAGGAAGTATATTAAAAATAGACACTCTTAGTTTTGCAATTATCTCAGAAATCAAGTTAAAATGCAGTTTTAAGGGTAACTCTTTACAGACAATAGATTCTGTTTTTTAAGCAGCGTGATATGGTATCATTCTCTGAGGTAACTGAGATTTTGGAATTAAAAACTCCTTCGTTGTGTAACTTCCCAAATCCTCCTCTCCACTTCCTTGTCCTTCCTACACTATAGGATGAACTTTCCAGTAGATTGCAATCTTTAATCATCAGATAATACACTTTGGTGGCCAAAAGCTTCAGCACCACAAAACTCATATAGAACCTTGATGGTATGAAGATGTGTCAATCATCTCCTTTAAAAAAAGAAAATTTAACTTTGTTCCAAACAAAGCATACTTAGCTTGGAAATACTAATTCTTTTAGTATTAATTGGAGATTAATACTAAAATAAGAGAACAAAACCTCTGCCCCCACCCCCACTTCCCCCATCAAAGAGTGTTGTTTTATTTAAAAGCTTCCATTACCTAGGGAGGGAAAGTGGTGTTTTATCCCTCATTGCACAAAGACTACAAAGGCATCTTGGTATGACACTTTTTCACGGGAAATCAGCAGACCTTTTTTCACCAATTCCCTCTTGAGAGGCACTCCTGTGGTTTTTAGGAAAGGTGGTGAGGTGACTGCAGCCTTTAAAATGTAACTGCTAAGCTCGATGCAGTAAGGTGAGGTAGGAAGGAAACTTGTCTTCTGGGCATTTAGTCGGCAACAGCAATACTATGAGACGAAAAAGCCAGACACCAGTCATTATGGCTTAACATTATTCAAAGAGTGAAATAAAGCTGGAGAGTTGGCCAAGAAGTGAAGTCATGCTGAAAAGCATAAGGTCACCTTCTAAATGAAAGCCTTATATGAAACCATTGCTGGTACATCCCATCTGGATGGAGTGGTTCTCCACCTCACCACCCTATCAGAGGAGGATTTTCTCAAGCCCCATGCAGGTTAGGTATTGAAAAGTCTTTTACACACAATGAACAGGACTAAGCTGTCCCATGAGCACTAACATGACAGAGCTTTTTGAACAAAGGTTTCCAAAATTTGTCTCACTTTTGGAAATAGCTAAGCTGTGTCAGCTAAAATTGTGTCCCTCCTTTCTCTAAACAAGTAGATACAAACAAGTTAGTCTGAAGTATCTTTACAATATGGAAAAATCTCATCCTAATATGGATGTGCCTAAATAAAAAGTCTCAAGCAAGAATGACCTAGTAACTTTCTCCCCTACAACTAGGGTGAACATTCAACGTAGAAATGTCTCATATCTCTTTTTTAAACAGTTTCCTCTGTACTTTGGCCAACCCGTGGTTCGGGTTGGGAGCAGTGTAGTTGCAGTGTTTGAGGTTCATTCGCCGAAACTGTTCCTATAACTAAGGCAGTGCCATCTGGCCCTGCTGTTCATGTCCATTCATATTTTTTGGCTTTGGCTGGTGGCTGAGCAGGAAGTGCCTCTCACTAACAGTGTCGGCCCAGTTGCACTTTGTACCTCAGTTCCATCCAGCATCACGGATCATTACCAAAGACCAAAACCAGCAGGAATCATAGAATCATAGAATGGTTAGGGTTTGAAAGGACCTTAAGATCATCTAGTTCCAACCTCCCTGCCGTGGGCAGGGATACCTCACACTAAACCATGTCACCCAAGGCTCTGTCCAACCTGGCCTTGAACACAGCCAGGGATCCAGGATTTTATTTGCTATTAGGATTAGTTAAGCTTCTAAACCAATTTTGATTTTGCAGGTCTTTCTGATAACCTCACAACATAACAGGCAAGAAAGCTATTGACAAAAAAGATTTTTTCTGTAATTGTTTTAGTGCTCACCAGCTGTTAGAGGCAAAGAAATCTGCAGCTGTGTAGCTTCAGGCCACATGGCTTAGCTCAGCAGTCAGTTTCCCAGGACACAGTTATAAGGATTACTAGCTAAGTACTCATTGCTATTATCTGTCACTAGACATTAATATGGGGGAAGAACTTGTACATTAGAGTTTTTTGGAGGTTGCTAATGATGTAATTGTAAGGGAGAGAAAACTTTTGATATCACAGTAAATGAAGAGAGAGAAATGAAGCCAAAATGTAAACCAAAAATAAATCTTACAAACCTATAAAATCAAGTAGAACAAAAATCATGTTAAGTGGCTTTATATTTGCATTCACCTTCAAGGTCCCATTTATGAAGTTATTGTTTGTAATATCGTATTGATCCTTTTGCAAAGGAAAAACTGTACTGTTTGGTTCTTTTTTTAAGCAAGTAAAAAATAAAAATAATGTTCTTGTAAACAGGGATGGCTGGAATATTTCAAAAACATTTTGCCATCCTGAAAGCTGGAGCTCAACTATTTACCAGTAATGGCTCAGATACTAAAACGCACGCTGCTCATCTAAGTCACTTATGAGAAGGAATTGGTTTACAGAAAATTAATTTCCTTTGTCTTGGAGATGTTATCTTGCATTGTATAGGCATTTGCAGATATGAAAGGTGGACAAGATTTCTGGAAGCATTTGGTTCCTAAAGAAACTGATTATGCATCCAGAAGGATTTTCTGAAGTCCACAAATAGCTTGTAATCTATTTCTGAGGGTTTCAGCTCACTGTGATACCTTTGTAGACATCACCACGTATATATTTGAACCCCAAATATCTTGGAAAATATACTGCAACTACCTCTCCCTGTTTGTGACACTGAGTGTTTTATAATTTATTTGCATTTTGGAAATCCTTAGCATACATTTGAAGTAAATTTATTTCTCCAAAACAGGCTCCAGGGATGAGATAAGTGCTTTTATGAGAAACTGTAAGAAGTCCTGTGAGATCTATCTCAAACAGACCGTGCTGATTACCTTTTTACAAGGGCAAATGGTAGCAGTTTGTGGTTTCAGGCTTGGGGCACCTCCTGAGATTGAAGAAGTTTGTGTCCAACCAGCATGCAGTGCTTGCTTCTGATTTCGTAAGGTCCGCATGTATTCTACAGTTTTTAACCAAGGTTAACTATGCCTATATCCATCATTTATGCTATTTCAGCAAGTCATAATGCGAGTCAGTCTGTCAGTCATGCCCCCACACAGATTTATTATATCTTTTGATTGCCAGATGCAAGTGAATTGAAAACAAAGGCTCTTAAAATGGTTTTCTTGCTCCTCTTGTAAGTAATCAATTACTCCTAAATTACTTAATAATTAAGTAATTTGATGTCTCTTCATATTCTCCCTCTCTGCTCTGTCTAAATGCTCAAAATACACATCTTCCCTATAAATCCCTCTTTTTGCAAGCCACACAAAATGATTTTCAGCCAGCAGCTGAGATTGCTTCCTGCTCAGAGTAATCATGATCCAACAGAGGTCTTTGATAGTCAGCTCTGACCGAGGCAGTCCCAGCAGTCCCTGTGTGCATGGGAATTGCTGAGTATCAGATGGGGCTGTGATGAGCTCCATCACTGTCAACATGCTCAACAGCCCCTGCCGGTAACAGGGACTGCAGTGCTATGCTGGCAATGAAATGTTGGTACTCAGGTTAGGCACGAACAGCACATACATGATGGGAGAAAATTGGTGAAATAGTCGTAAACCAGCATGTTGTCAGTAATGCACAGATCAAAACCTTAACTTCATTAGGATGTGACCTCTCCTGCAAGCAAAGTCATAGGTTAAATAGACCAATTCTGCTAAGCAACTGGGAATAATTCAATATAGATATAGAGGGTGTCATTTGTCTGTCAGTTTAAGCTGATCTAAGATTGTATTGCTGCTAAAAATGATGTCTTATTCCCTCTTCACACTTATGGTTTCAGGTCTTTTTGCCTGCCTCACAGTAATGCAAGTAAAAGGGCAGGCAGACACAAGGCAGGGGGATGGACAGATGACCCTTTCTGACAGAGATTCAGATGCAGAGCAGTAGCCTGCTGAAGGGGCAGCCTGGAAGGAACAGAAGTCCTCTGCTATCTGCAGGGCATAGGAAATAAATACACAGAGAAGAATCTTACTGCAAACTTTCTAACTGGTTACAGCACAAAGTAGGGGATGCACTACAGGAGGAGCACAAATCTCCTTTGAGCAGTGAGCAGTCCTGCATTGTCTAGAGGATGTAGAGTTTGTGTTGGCAAAGCTGCAGAGGTGCAACAGCAGCAGGTCGGTGCTGAACTTGACTGCTGTCAATAACTAAGAGGTGGTTAACCTTGATGTCTGAAAATCAACCGTCTTTTTATGGGTTTGCCTGTGAAAGCAAGCTACACTTAGGAAATGTAGTGCTAAATTATTCAATAAATTATTCGGTACAAAGGAAATTGGAATATCTCCTTCCCAAGTGCTAATCCAAGAACATGTCCAATTTTTGTCCTCCTTCTACTGCACAGCTTGAGAGCAGAGCCATGTCTTTCCAATTCCTCAGTGCTCTGCCTTCTGACTTCCTTGTTCTGTGTCTACCTAGCATCCACATCCCCAGGGTGAAACATCTGTGGGAGTTTAGTGCTGCCAAAGGGTCACTCAGAGCAAGCATGGGAATCATGAGCCCCTGCCTCACAAGGCACATGCTGATGGCCCCATGAGAACTGCCTGCAGCACCTTTCTCTTCACCCAGAGCATATCTGAGCAGGTAATTCAGGAGATGAACTACCATTCTGCGATCTCTGCCTGTGTGGGGCAATTTCATGGAATGATGTAACTCAATGGAGTGAAGGCTGCCTGGGCTATGTGGGGTTTCATGCAACCACAGGGACAGCCCATGTCTGCCTAAGACTGCCTTTGAGATGAGTAAATTCCACAGCACCAGCTGACAGGCCTCAGTGCCTTTGGCCCTAAGTTTGAACTTTTCACTGGCAGCACATCCAAGCTGTAGCAGAGCACAGGCTCTTTTAGCCCTGTCCTCATGAAGAGATTGGGTGTTTAAGACACCACCACTGGTGTTCAGACTTTCTCCTTGAGAAAAAATTGACAGCAAATATCCATATTCTAGAGAGGTTTCACGGGGGCTAAAACAAGAGTTCAAGTGCTCATCATGCATCAGCACATGGTGGTGGTGTAGCAGTTGTTAAGCTTCCTGTTACCTTGCTCTCACTTGGACTTCAAGAGCTTGTTAAGGTTGCTTGTAGTACAGCTTCAACGAGAATAGGAAAAAACAGGAACACAGCTGCAGTTACATGGAAAGGTTGAAAGCCACATCAGCAATGCAGTCTCAGATGTTGTTCCTCAATCCATGGTGTTCAGTTTCGCATTCTGCACAACAGTAATTTTCCTATTCCTACCTGCTGCTGCAACCCCTGCCTTGTTAATAGTTCATTATTCTGTTACTGCCCAGTCTTTAGGAAAGGATGTTTATGAGATAATCTATCTTTCTTCATATGCATGATAAAAAAAAATTAATAACTATATTAATAAATCATCTCCAGTATTTTAAGTTCTTTTCTTTATTGTTAGTGTAAAACATGAATCCCCCTCAGCCCAAATTATCCCACAGAGCACAATTCTTACCCACAACCCAGAACTTTCAACACTTTTTGTTTCAGTTTATAGCAACATACCTTCTCTACTTACTTGCATACCCCCAGCTATTATACTGGCTAAAAACACAACTTAGGAGCAAAACATGCATTACGTCTTTTGGAAATCACATTGTTACTTCAAAATTTAAGCAAAGCATTTACAGAGCTATGCATTTGAAGACACTAAGATTGTGCAATTATTCCTCCTCAACTTCCAGACTCCCATTCCATACGCACATTCCATCACAGCTGGAATTGCTTTCACTATGACTTCGTGGCAAGTATTGTAAATGATGGCTACAGAAATCCTGTGACATTCAGAACTTCAGCATAATGAAAATTAATCTTCATTTTAGGAACATGGAAGCAAGCAAATGTGGATGTTGATGTAATTAAAAACTTGCCGGTTTGGGAATGCTGGGCATGAGTCTTGAACTTCTGACTAATGTCACTTTTTCACAGCTGTGATGAATGTGCGTACAGAGAATAGAGATGCACTGAATTCCAAAATGCAAGCATGTATCATGATCCCTCTGTGTAGTTTGGTGCAATTCTGAATGAAGCTACCAAAACCACTTTTATATTGTAGTTAGGATATTTTACCTGCCTTTGTTTCTAACATGGTCCACGACTGGTAGTCCCAATGCTATAGCTGAGGCCAAATCATAAAAACATAGAAAAGTATTCAGTTCTTCCCATTGTTCTTTATTTTGATTCTCTACCTCAGAAGGGCATTTACTCTTCCTGATTTTATCTGCCCATGGCCAGCAGGCAAACTCTTGAAGCAAAAGGAGACATTTCATAGAATCATAGAATAGTTAGGGTTGGAAAGGACCTTAAGATCATCTAGTTCCAACCCCCCTGCCATGGCCAGGGACACCTCACACTAAACCATATCACCCAAGGCTCTGTCCAACCCGGCCTTGAACACCGCCAGCGGTGGAGCATTCACAACTTCCCCGAGCAACCCATTCCATTGCCTCACCACCCTTACACTAAAGAGTTTCTTCCTCAGATCCTATCTAAACTTCCCCTGTTTAAGTTTGAACCCGTTACCCCTTGTCCTAGCACTACAGTCCCTAACGAAGAGTCCCTCTCCAGCATCCCTGTAGGCCCCCTTCAGATACTGGAAGACTGCTATGAGGTCTCCCAGCTGCCTTCTCTTCTCCAGGCTGAACAGCCCCAACTTTCTCATCCTGTTTTCATACGAGAGGTGCTCCAGTCCCCCTCTGGACTTGTTCCAGCAGTTCCATGTCCTTTTTATGTTGGGGACACCAGAACTGCACACAAGTGAGGTCTCATAAGAGCAGAGTAGAGGGGCAGGATCACCTCCTTTGACCTGCTGGTCATGCTCCTTTTGACACAGCACATATCAACCTCATTTCAAGCATTAGAATTATACTTCTGGTAAAAACTCTATTAGTGTAAGACTGTAATGACTAATCTTATGCAACTGGGTTAGAGAAACCCAAAGGAGTACAAAACCCTTTCTGCTTGTCCACCAGTATTCCTGATTTGACACAAGAAGACAGTGCATGACTGTCACAGGATGTGAGGTATTCAACCATTGAAATGCATGGAAACATACAATGTGTGGGACCAAAATTTTTTTCCAGGGTAAGGGTTTCGCAGTCAATTGTTGCATACCCAATATATCGAACCCAGCCTTGGACTGTCATCTACATTGCCAACTTCATTTTAATTTGGACAGAAATTAATTCACAGGCAACTGAAGAAAACCAACATTCAGTTCCTAACTAAGAAAGTTCAAAAGCAAACAATCTGCCGTTGTCTTTCAAGATGAATGGCATGCTGCCCTTGGGATTAAAAGTGTAGCTAGGCTGAATATTCCCTTCCTTTCTCCCAGCCCAACCTGGTAAGACTGTGGAGAGCAGGCTAGGTTAAATCCCAAAGGGACAATGCCACATCTAGCTGTGCAGAAGGGCCCCAGATTCAGTAGGTGGTGAATTTAGGTTGTATTTCTCTGACATACTTGCCTTATAGGCAGTGCTCCTCCAGTACTCCCTCCCAATCACAGCTTCTCCCCTTGAGCTTCACCAGAGAAAGACAAGTGAGCAAATCCTGCTCCACGAAACTGAAATTGTGATGCAACTTCCCTCAGCTGAGAAAGAACAGGGAGGGCTGTGAACTTCAGACTCAGCTTCATTTTTCTCTTCCTTTCATTATGTCAGAGAAGATGTCAGTCAAGCAGGGAAGTAATTGCTGACAAGTAGCCTTGGTCAACTGTAGGGTGCTCACATCCTGTGGGGTCTTTTCTTTCCAAGAGGCTTTGGCACAGGTTCTGCCCCTCAGACCCCTTGGTCCACCTCTGTAAGGGAAGAGTGTGCAAATGTCACTTCTCCAGCAAGGAGGCAGAGGGAAGAGTCAGTAAGAGATTGCTCTCACCAGTCTCTTGAGGCCAGCCTTGAGGACAGGAGAGAGAGGACTGAGGACAGCCTAACCAGTGTTGCTGTCTGTTCCACTCACCAAACAGGAGCCAACATATTGCAGTGGGATGTGTTAAAATGAAAACACCCTTCATGTGCTCTTCTAATGGGGTATGTTGTGGGATCCTTCATTCTGCCTCTGCTCTTCCTTTCCCAGGAAAATGCAGGAACAGGCTTCACCAATGCAAAGGCCATGTAAGGCAGTGTACCCCTTGCTTAATGGGGTAAACCTTACCTTTAATGAGTTTCGGCGCATCTTCAAAGAAGGTTTACATATGTTTAGCTTGATCTTTTTTTCTTCAGTTCATTAAACCAATAATGAAGATAAAGCTCAAGTACTAGGACTGTTAGTGATCTCGTCATGGCTAAAGTGGAACAACCATTAAAACCCAAACTAACTGCTTCAGGTAAGATTTCTGGCTGTAGAAGAATTAATTTAAACATTTTGCTGCACTGCCAAGGTCTTTTCGTGTATGTAATAGAAATTAATCTATTAATCTTCTATGTGCGTACCTCTAGAAAGAAATGAATAGGAACATTTTAATTTTCAATAAGCATTTCTGGTGGATGAACACAGTTAAGTACCATCATATAAAATATCTGTGATAGCTTAAGGATGCAGAGTGAAACTACGTGAATAAATAAAACAGTAAGTGAATGAATCATAAAAACTTACCTCTAAGCCACAGAAGTCTTCTTTAAAATAATATCTCAGGATTAACCTAAGCACATGCACATATTTGTGTCTACGTACCTATGTGCTCAACCAGCATTTCAAATCCCTTCAAAACAATCCACTTCTTTTTGAACAATAGGCACACACATACAGTTGTGGGATACTATTCCATGCAGCAAAAAAAAAAAAAAAAATGCAGGTAATCAAAGAATCATGGCAAAATAATTACAGAAATTAATTTATAAACATGTATGCTGGTCCGTTTCCTGTTACAGCAGCTGAAACTGGTGGGGCAGGAACATCAGAAGCCACTGTGTGCAGGGTAGAGGAAAGATTTTGACAAGAAAGAGGGATGCAGGGAGAAATGGTCTGGAGGAGCAAAAGCCCAGGACAGAAACAACGACAGAAATGAGAAAGACATTGCTGCTGGACAGGAGCATCAGGAGGTAGACAGGAGTTGCGAACAGATGGCACTGAGACAACACAAGAGTGAGGCAAATCATGGAGATCAGATGAAGACTGGATGGGATTCGCCAAGCAAATACATGGATCAAAGACAAATTACAAGGCTATAAAACATTTCTGCAGATAAGTCCCGTGAAAAGAAAGTGTGTTATAAGGTGGCGGTGAAGCAAAAAAGGAAGAAATCATATCCACAAATGCGAATTTATTTAGGTTTTGCAGCACTTACCTAGAAAGGGTGGGGCTAATTTGCCATTTCTATTGAGCACTTGGATTAGTTAACTTCTTTTTATCTCTTTATTTTGATGCTTAGTATTTATCCTCTGCACCCTCCCACAAACACATGTATCTACAGCACAAAGAAACAAACAGCTGAAAGATAGAAAGTACTCACTGAAAAATTGTTGATGAATTCCTCAGGGCTTTGGGAAGCAGCGAGTAACAACCACCAAAACAAATACCACCAGCAAAAGAATAATTCTAAACTAACTTGTTCACTGAAGACTTTTCCCAGTCATATTTATTATAAAGCATGCTATGAAGTGGTTTGCCTGGATTTTGAAGGAGAATGTCCTGGAGGCTAAATCTTAACAACAATTGTAATAAAAGAGATGAAATATGAACACAAGGACCATATTAAAACTTGCTTATTACAATTTAGTGTCCTCAGGAAGTTTTTTTACTGCACATTTCTTCTTTTCTGTGGCTAGACCTACACTTCATTTTTTTCCTTTCTGTCAAATCTATTTCACTCAGTCATTGTAGCTTAAACGCTTTCTCAGAGGAAGCAATTTTATTTCTCTGTTGTCCCATCATCTGCCCCTAGTCAGGTACAGGTTTTACCTGTGACAATATAAAGCCAAAAGTTCTTGAAGATTGTTTCACAAGATCTATAGAAGCTTTAGATTTCATTAAGGTTTTATTTATCCTACTGAATAGATGTACTATTTCAACAGGGTGAGAATAAAATTCACACATACACAAATAAGTAAAAGGTCTGCTAACAATATTTTGATCATTAATGAATTTGTAATGGACTACTCAATATAACTGTTTGCTTTCTTTTTGTTAATATGGATTACTTTGATATATAAGTCTATGGAATTTATTGAACCAACTAGAGAGTAATATTTCTATAAACAAATAAGATACCTATCATTGAGCTGAGCAACAAATCAAAAGCTCTTGTTCAAGTTCTAGCAATGTATATCCTGCATAAAGAAATTTTACACTTAAAGGCATACACAGCAAAGGAAAGCAAAATTTCCCTTTCTTAAAAAGGGAAAATGCTAGTTCCTGATTGGAATACACACACATACCTATTATGTGTAATAGTGAGAAATGCCACAGTTAAATATTTAATGACCCCATGATCAAAATGTTTTCATAGATCCTGTAAGTGGCATTAATTTTTCATTCATTACTTTTTTATCTACTTTTTTTTTTTTAAATACTACTGGATGACAATGTCTACCTGTCTGCTATATGTACTTGGGTATACCACTGATGGCAAATAGAGATCAAAAATGTGGTACATGAGAGATTTTGGTACTAGAAATGGAAGCAATGTTCCACCAAACTACCCTCAATTGCAGAGGAAACTTTAGCACTCTCATCTGCTCATGACCTGTCAAAACAAATCATCTACATGTGGTGGGATATGGTGGGAAAGGAAGAGGAAATAAACCAGACATGAGAACATCTTTTTTTCCTAGTTTTTGGTGCTGTATGTTCCTTTGCAAACTTATCTTCCATCAAGACCCTCTATGTGAAAATGTCTTCACTGGAAGTGTTCCCTACTCCAGTGGACAATATAGCCAGGGAAAGGAATGGAAAAGTGGCATGTCCTGTCAGCCCACAGCAAGATTCAGGCTTCCTTTGATGAAGTATTCTTCTTAACATACTTCCAAGAGCTATATTTTTTCTAAGTAAGTTTACTATTATTTGAAGAGAAAATACTAGATTTACTTACCTTCAGTCAGATAGATCACTTGTGGAATTCTGCACCTCTGACTTGCCAAACCCTGACTCATTCAACCTCGCAGTAATATCCCCTGAAACAAAATCTCCACAGAAACCATAATGGACTTGGAATACAGTGCTATGCTCCTTCTAAGTACCATTAAAGCCAAATGTCTGTGCATCTCATCTCAGCAAATCCTCAACAGTGAACTTTAGGTCTGAACGGTGGAAATGGTCCAAAAATAAACTCTCAGTTTGGTTTCCTCTCCAGTGCTACCTATTCCCTAAGGAGGAAGTTCTTCATCTCACTGTTACCTCTGGTTTAGTTTCTGTAGTAGGCAAGTGTATATTTATGCCTAGTGCAAGCTATTTGCAGATGGACTGCAGGAGGAGCAGGAGAATTATCCCACACTGCCCCTTCTTGCACAAGATGTGGCAAATCGCATCAAAGGCCAAAACTACAGCATAGAAAACACCGAGTCCATGATGAAGAGTACTTGATATTTCCAGAAAGAGAAAGTTGAGGGAAAAATCACAGCTCCCAAGACCATGCACGCTTTTGCTGAGCATACTCGCAGAAATGGGGCATAAGACAGAGAAGGGGACTATGGGGTGCAACATGCAGCTTGTACCAAACGCAGGTGTCGGAAACAAATTGCTCTGGAGGACTCACATCCATCTCTCTCCAGACAAAATTTGATGGAGAACTTGTATTCCCCACAAGGATGATAACTGGGGGGAAATATGGATGTACTTCCATAATTTTCACAGGGATCTGACAATTATTAATATTTAGTCTTCAGATAGCACTTTACATTTACAAATCTCTGTACTAGCTGTATTTAATTAATGATAGGTCCTTAAATACACTGGAGTTCAACTAATGAAGCTTAGAATGACTGATTATTGCAGACAGAAGAATCGTTAACCTTAATGAATCTTGTTTGAGACAGTGGATGGAATAAGTATTAGAAATGTACTTGGACAGTGTGTGACAGGCTGGTAAGATAAAAATTTAGTCTTCTGGCACAAGCTGTTTTGTAGTCTTCCAGCTTTTGTCTGTTTTCCTGGTAGATGGATAGCCATGAAGTAAGCTGAGATTGCAGCGTGAGGCAATAAGAAGATACACAGTGCTTGCTCATGCTGCCACAGGCGCTCGTTTTCTTTGTACAGTACGAGTCCTGCCAGGACAGTTACCTACTAATTCCTGATGGTTTTAGCAGATGCAGAAGCAAGTCTCCAAGTAACCATCAAATCACTGTTACTTTCAGGCTTTTGGAAAGGGACATAATGTACTATTACTAATTAACAGGTATCATTTAAATATCAGTAATGTCAACATAGCAGAGCCTTAATGAAAGACATGAATAAAGACCTTCACCTTTGAGTATATCACTGTGATGATTTTGTGGTATGAAATTACTTGGGGTGAAAGTGTAACCTCTCCAGCCAAGCCAAGAGTGATTCTCTTTTGTGTAAAATAGTACTTCAAAAGCTTTGACCATCAGCATCCATTAGTTACAGGCACTGCGTTTTCACAGAAGCCCTACAAATTACTGGCTCTATGTATTGCTTCTTGGAAACACCAAACACTATCTGAATGCAATATATTTACAATCGCATTTTGAATCGTTCCAGAGTGACTGGCAGGCAGATCATTTTTTTTATACAAGTGGCTTTTTGGTATTAAATAAAAAACTGTCTAAGCAGTCTGCATTTAAATTTTACTTTAATATACTGCTGTTAAACTTTCTGTGTCTGCTTCAGTGTTTATACTGTATATATACTGTGTATATACATATATATGGACGTTATTTCATGTCCAGAGAAGCACTATTCATTTTCCATTGCATTTTCTCATCCTTAACCCATTGGTTGGAGGGAAATGGCAGGCACATCTTCTTCAGAGGTTGCTAGCAGAGGCCGCGGGAGAGAACCAAGTGATTTGAGCATTGAATATCCACCTCTGCACCCCCAGGGTGCCTGGAGGCCTCCTTCCAGCCTTGCTACTTAAGCTTGCTTATCTCCACAGTGGCAAAAGCTGGGTTTAACTGACTTGTGTTACCAGCTCCAGAATTCTTGCAACAGCATGAAAGTCCCCAGAAGGCTGTAGAAAAGATTTTCCCAGCTGCACAGTTATTATTTAGCTGTACAAAAGGCAATGGCCCACACCAGGACAGCAAGGTGCAGATGTAACCATACTGAATACTGAGGCATCAAAACTAGATGCTGTTACAAATAATATCATAATGTTTTTTGATAATAGTCTAATTTCTTACAGTGATCTGCTACATTAAAACAATATTTATTCTTTCAGTCATGTAAGGTATGTAAGACCTTCTTTATGCTCAGACCAATTACCTTCCCCCTACAGAAGCAAATGAGAAGAGGACGCATTTCTTGCTGCAAGTATAGGTAGCTTGGTAGCTATGGTAGCAAGCTTTTGCAAGAGTGAGTCCTATTTCAGAAGTAACAGTGCACAGGTTACAAAGAGTAAAATAAACACGGATTTGTTTACTAATAACCTGCTGTGATAAACAGAAATGAAAAGGATTAGGTATTCCTTTGGGAAATGTCTCTCTTCTTCATGATAATTGCACTGACAGTAGCTTATTAACGCTGTGTCAGCTTTTGTTTACAGTTTTCACAGCAAAATAGAAGAGAATTGATACAACTGAACATGAATGTAAATAACTTATTTGCTTCGTACATGTTTCAGTGGGTATTTAAAGAAACAAATGAAGAGACCCTCACCATTATAAAGCAAAGGAGAAGAATTAAAATTACAACAGGAAGCTGTCAAACCCTCACATTTTGCTGCTTGGGGAATTCATAATGCATGCAACATTTTCTTTGTGGAAACAGAAAGTGATGTTACACAGCTAACCTTCACTCTCATTTTCCCCAGTGAAGTTTGGGTTTAATATTTTGGGGATGAAGGGTTCTAGATCTGTGTGGAGCCACACTTCTTGTTCTTTTGCTTATCTGTAAAAATCATCATAAAATAGTATGAATTCATCTCCTATGAGATATTTGTGTTCCAGAACCCTGGGGAAATGCACCTAACCCAGTTCCCCAACACAGTAGGAGAAACCCATACCAAGGTTGTGTTGTAACACATACACTCCTACTACCAGAGTGAGCAAGAAACATGGGGGAAGCCGCTTGGGTTTTATAAATAATGCGACAGCAATCTGGGTTTTTTTTGTTGGTTTTTGTGTTTTAAGGGAATGAAATATTGAGGAAAGGGCTAAAGAAACAGTTTGTGTTTGAAATAGGAAAGAAACCTAATTCTTGCTCAGTTCTCTGTTCTCACATATGCATAAAAGCCCGGTCTTGCTCAATTTCATGCATAGGTGTGACAGCAGCTCCATTGGGATCCTTAATATAGCATTGGAAAAAGTCAGTGTGCAAGAATGTTATAACATAAAAATCACCTTTCTCTTTATATTCTGTTTAGTCACTTAATTCTTCTTGAAGTCTCTCATTTTTATTTTCTCCCTCAAGAGTCTGTTGCTTTCTCCTTCTTACCCTGCCTCACTCCAGACAGGAGTACCAGGAAGGGACTTCACTCACTAAATTAACATCTTCAAATTGAAAACACAATCTGTAATTTTATAGCAGCTTGACCTGCTTGGGACATCAATCATGCATTGTTTGTAGGGGTTAGGACTTGGTGCTTTATCATAGAACAAATTCTAAAAATAAAAGTATCAGTAATATAAATGCGCTGGCTGGCTGAGATATGCTGCTGAGATTCACTGTTGGAGGTACAGGGAGAAGCTGCTGGGACCAAAATTCATCACCTGGCACATTTCCCCTGACTCTCCCGGCATCAGAGTGAGTCAGCCGCCACTCCTTGATTGCCAAAACTACGTCAGCTGCCTGGGGTTAGTCAGAGAGAGACCAGGGGAGATAGCTGTCTCTCCCCACATGCTATCATTAAATAGGCCATGGCCATGAATACAGAGTGGCACTGCAGTGGAAGGGAAGCCACTAGTAGGGTCTAGAAGCTCTGGGTGGTCTGAAGAAGATGATCAGAGGGCTAGAGAACCTCTCATGAGGACAGGCTGAGAGAGTTGGGGCTGTTCTACTGGGAGAAGAGAAGCTCAGGGGAGACCTAATAACAGCTTCCAGGGGGCCTACAAGAAAGCTGGAAGGGAATTTTTACAGGGGCATGTGGTGGCAGGACAAGGGGGAATGTCTTTAAACTGAAAGAGATTTAGATTAGATATTAGGAAGAAATTCTTTACTGAGAGTGATGAGGCAGTGGGACAAGCTGTTCAGAAAACCTGTGGATGCTCCATGGAATTGTTCAAGATCAGGTTGAATGAAGCTTTGAGCAGCCTGATTTAGTGGAAAGTGGCCCTGCCCATGGCAGAGAGATTGGAATTAGGTGAGCTTTAAGGTCTTTTCCAAGCTAAACCACTCTATAATCCTCTGATACATAGGTGACGGTCCACAGCTTCACATAGCCTGCTTGTTCCTAATTGCCACTCTCTGGACACCTCTCTCCTGCCCCCATCACAAGGTGCCCAGCAGCTGGCCCCCCACCAGCCATTGCAGATCAAACCCGAAAGTGGCATCCCATGCCTGGGATCCCAGGAGCTTCACAGCTTTGTATTGCGCTGTCTGGCATGCCAGAGTATGCCTTCATCCCAGCAGGACAGTGTATCCCTGCCCACAACCCTGATGACTCTCAGCCTGGCATCCCTTGTACTGAGAAGTGCAGGCTGATGCTTTGGAGATAAGATTAGGGAGGTACACTTCCAGATCTATGGAAACCCAATAGATCCTAGCTTTCCAAAGAAGTGTCCTTTCTTTAGAAATGTCCATATTATTCTGGTGAATAATATAGCTACTTTTTAGAAAAGCTGTGAAATGCAATAGAGCAGGGTCTATGTTTGCACACATGTACTAATAATGTAAAACAGATGTTCAAAACCCACCATTTGATGTTGTATATATGTTTATAATGTTCCCTAGTTAAAAACAGGCAAGTTTTTCTGCTTCAGCAATTGAATGCATGTTTGGCTGCATTCCTATACATTGATAGCATTTATTGTTCATTGCATAATAGCTGAGTTAAAGAAATAAAGAAAATCAAATAGGAAATGATTTTTCTACAGCTTGCTTTTCCTCCTATTACTAGTCACATGCAGGAAGGAGGCTTTCAACAGTCCTGTATGTATTGCTGCTGCTGTGTTATGTTTACAATTTTGAGAGCCTTATTTAGTGCTTTGTTATTTTAAGCATATATAGACATAAAAAAGGGTTAGTTAATATTTACCATTTTGTAACTGGTCTGATTTACACCAATCCAACTGCTTAATTTTTATTTTACTCATATTTGAGTGGATATTCCGGGAAGGATTAAAGAACCTGATCTGGCCATACCTCAAGCAGCTGGGTCCAGTTCTTCTAGGCCTGAATTAACATTTATTATATACAGGAAATATAACCTGGATTGACAACAAGTTTTCTTTCCTCGAATTGGCATATGTATCCACAGCACACAGAATAAAGGAAAGTTAAAGGAGTAGTTAGAGAGTACACACTGGAAAGTAAAAAAATACTAATCTAGCTAAAATCTAAAAAACCCCCAAATATTTCAAAGTAGAAAACTTGACAAGTCAGGTCCCTTCAATGCTAACACAGCATCAGCAATGACAACTACGTCCTGAGTAGATTCATTAAGGGGAATGCCCATAAAAGAATACGCGTACCCTCTTTTTAGATGCAGAACAATCTGGTCATCAGGCAATAATCAACCTGACAGCAATCACTGTGGCTAGCTGAAAGGACTTTTCATAGTACTGTATGAAAGAAGCAGCTTTTTGATGCTCAGCATTTAGCCTTGCTGTTGTCAGGGTGACTGGCAATGAACTGAGCATAGAGTGGCATAAAACAGAAAAAAAAAAATCAAAACTTTTTCATGGAAAAAAAAAATTAATCCATTTTGCAGGAAAAAAATATGGGCTTTAAGTCCTACTGATCATGCTGAACATTTCTAAAACTACTTGGAATAAAATGAAGTGTTTGGTTTTATCTGGCCATGAAAGAATACAAAATTTAGGGCAAAGCTGAAGTCTAATGTGACAAAATGCTCACAAAATAGTTTTCTTTATTCCAGTCACCTTTAATGAGAGAGAAAAGGAAATTCCTTCAATGAAGGAAAAGGGGAAAAAATGACAGGTAATTGCATTTCTGAGTGATTTATCAGCCTGCCCACTTTCAGATCTGGTAACTCCTGGTCTGCTGGGATTTTACTTTGTAACCAGCATGGGCAAGCCCTGTGCAGCAAGTTTCACAGGTATCTCATTGCAGATCAGGTGCTACTGTGGCGCTGCTGCAAGGCTGAGTGTCCTACCCCACTGCTGACCTAGAGCAAGATTACTCACTTGAAAAGCTGCAACGACTCTACACCTCCCTAGAAAGGCATTTCCTTGACTTCAGGTACTAAACCTGAGCAAATGCGTTGTGTTTAAGCCCCAGCGCTGTAGCACATGGATTTCAATGAATCATGTGTGTGAGTAGGCTCTTGCTTTATGCTTGAGCAGTGGTGAAGGAGAAGGGAAAGAGCCTTGCATTTTCCCATTCATATTTTAAAAACCTAAGACATGATACATCACCTAGAACTCGGTGATAAATACAAGGGTAGAATTAATCTGTAATCTAAACTCAAATGCATCTTGTACATTGAAAAAAAAAGAAAGCTTTCAAAGTGAAATATCAAAACTTAGCTGTGCTAACACTGAAATCAACAAAGTAGTTTAAAATTATTGTTTCCCTACCTCATGGTGATAAACCAGCTTGCTGAATGTCTCTATCTCCAGTGTTTTTCAAAGAATGCTGGCGTTATTCCTCACCCAGGATAGACCAGTCTGTAAAAATGCTGCTTTCAAAATAGGGCTTTTAATCTCTGATACAAAGTAGCCTGTGGGAAATCAGCAAAGCAAGCCCTGCAGGAGCAGAACAGTTCCCTCTGCCCTGTTCATCTCATAACCAAGGCCACTGAGCGAAGTTCTCAAGGGCCAGATCCTTTCCCTGCCCCTAATGAGGAGCAAGGCAAACCAAGCTCTTCTGCAGTGGCCATGAACTGCAGAGTCACTGCTGCCAGGGTGCTAAGCAGGAGCCCACAGCGTCCGTCTTGTGCGGGTGCAGGAGAGGAGGCTGGAAGGCAGCCTTGTTCCTGCTGTGCCAGGGCCTCCTGGAGAGAGAGGTGCCAGTGCCACCAGTCAGCGGGAGGGCAGTATTTGTTCAGGGCTCTGCTTCCTTCTCTTGATAGGAATGACGATGGTCTCTCTCTGACCTGAAAGAGCACAGCAGAAATAAGTGTTTGTCACATGCCGAGGACTGGAGTCATAGTTGCTACACAAAGGCGCACAGCTCCTTTCTCAGAGTTGAGCTTGTATAGCATTTGGTAAGTAGCCTATTAAACAATAAAAGAACAACAGAAATTGAGTGTTTACTCATAAGCTGGGTATCATCCACTTTTTGCGCAAGCCAGAGCTTTGTGGGAATAAAACTATGCAGTCATGCAATAGAGGGTTTTGTCATCACACCTGGGGGACGACAGCCCCTCACTCTCTACTGCAGTAGTTCTTTACCTGGCAAGCATCACAGCCCTTTAGCACTGCCTGCTGTGTACAACTGCTTCATATATTGCCATTTTCTGACTCAGCACAAGACATGCAAACAATGCAGCTCACTGAAGTAATAAATACTGCAGGAAGACTTTTTCACGAAGGTGAAAGAGAAATGCAAACAAGAATACAGAAATTGTGCAGATTCATAGGGCATGTACATGTGATGATGGTCTTGCCAGGCAGCTGTCAATATTGTCATCAGATAACGTATGCTTGCTGGGGGCTGAAACCATGTCCAGTTCCTGGGGAACAGAAATGACATAATGATGGATAAGGAGGACAGCGAAAGAGAGTCAAGTTCTGTCAAAACTCAGGTTACTTAAAGCACATGGTTTGTTTTCAATTTTTGGCTAAAACTCCTCACTGAAAATGTGTTATGTGATGACAGAAAGAGGGAAATTGCCATCTGCCAGTATGGCAATACAGCCAACAATATTTTCCTATCCAAGCACCAAAACTGCTTTTGGGCCATATATACTCAAGCAGCTGGCAGTCGCAGCAAAGCAACAAGCTGCTTCAGTGCTTTGGCACACAGCTAAATGAAAACAAAAGGAAAAGAAACAGTGAGAAGATATCAGCAAGCAGTTAGAAACTGGAAAGTTGTTGAGCATTGATCTGGGTCTAGACCTCACATCATCCATAGCTCCAGGATGAATAAATCTATAGTTTGGTTTGCTTCTTTGCAGGAATGCAAAATTCAGCTTCCTTCCCATGCTCAAGGTATCCAGCTGAGAGACACTTGAACCACCTGCAACCTAACTGATTCAACAAGTCTTTGTGCATATGTATGTTTATGCTCCTGTGACTGGCATCAGGAGCTGCAACAATTTGCTGCTTACCCCCTCTCCACAGCTGCAGGGCAGGAGAACTGCAGTTTGGTCCTCACAGGCAACTGAGGCATTCACTGGTCTTGCTGACATTGGTTCCTGTGAATGATCAGGAGGCTGCAGATGCCGCTGAAGTGTTGTCTGTACATCTCCATCAGTGGTGCTTGTGCAAAACATGCAGGGTGAAGGCTGGGGAAGACTCTTGAGAGCAGCCCTTGCAAAGCCTAAGGGTGAGGAAAAGCCACATTGCTCCTACTGACAAAGGTGACAGACCAGTAGATGACACCCAATGTCATTCACGTTTAAAATCTATTCTAATTCTGGGTCAGCCTTTATAACACAAGTCTGCCTGTCCTGCTCTTTTTGATAAACATTTTAAGCAATGGGTCTGTCTTTTGATTTTTGTTCATGAGTGACTTAGTGGTATTTTTTTTCCACTGCTGATATTTTGGATAGTGATTGTGAAGTTTCCTGTTTGCTTCTGCTGCTGCTATTTCATCCCAGTAGACTGGGAATGCATGCATGTATCTGTGCTGTGTACTGATACAAAAAATCTGCCTTCGAGCACAGGGGGAACAAAGCTGCTTCTTTCTCCACTTTTTAGCTTTCTAATAATTTTTTGTTTTCTTTTTTTCCTTCTCTCAGTTCCCTGAGTGATTTAATGTGACTTCTTTGATATAATCTAAACTAGTTTGGTCTGACAAAAGATAAGCTACAAAAGGCATAACCTTGAGAAAGAAAATACCACTTTTTACTTTTGTACGTGTGAGAGAGGAAAATAGGGCTAGTTTTTGCTCCTTCAGAGGGAGATGACACTTGTTGCTTCTTTTATGCTTTTGCAGGTGTCATTAATGCCTGAGGATCGCCTGTCACTGATCAAGGAGAAGGACAGAGTGTTAAAGAAGATGGTGGAGATATTTTGGCTTTCCATATCCTTTTGTTCACTGTATCCCATTTTCAGTATTCTGCTGCAATATGGCTTTTTCTAACAGATGATGAGAGATGCTGTCGTCTAATTCTTAGCCTAAATCCCTTTCCAAAAGTGAATACAAACTGCAGCTATATCTGGGATTTCAAATACTATTGTGGAGAAATTACCTATTTATATAGAAGCTAAAGAGAAACTCTCTGAGTAGAAAAAAGAGGTTTGCAGCTTATTGGAAGAGCCAGAATCATAGAAGCTTTCAGACTACTCCATTCTCTGTCATTTGTAAGCCTCATCTGGGTCTGTGTTTCAAACACTCTTGGTATACCTCCTCCAGTTCCATGCCTGCAAAGACTCCCAGAGCTGAGTCTATTGAGGAAAGCATAGTTTGCTGATAGAACATACTGTGGAGGTGAATCAATTACTTAAACATGAGCTTCTATTGTCTTTTGAGACATTACAGACCCTCTTGGATAAGGACAGGACTATCCATCTAACAGAGAAAAGGCTAGCAAGACATAATTCAAACTTCACAGGAGATCCCCATGCTTCTGGGGGAACAGCTGAGGATCAGGTAGTTTGTAGTGCCTAACATGATGCAGAACATCTGTGTGGGGTGAATGGAGCTGAGCCTTGTGGTCTGCACTATACTCAGCTGCTTTGATGGTTTTTCTTTCCTTTTTTCTAGAACTCATTTCCAGCTGCAGTAGGCAATGCTTTCTGAGTTACCCCAAAGTGTGTTTGTCTCCAGTAATTTTATTTCAGAAGACCTTCATTTTGGGCTAGGATTAGTCCCACTTAGACTTACAAATGTCTGAAAAATAAGCACCTAACTCTAAGTTGCTTGCCCTGATCCCTATAATCCATATATCCTATCAATGCTCCATGAACAATGACACTGTCAATTGCTTAAGATCAGGAGGGAGAGTCATTATCTGAAACTGCTTGCCACTCTTCACTAACTGTGGGAGAAACAGAGAATTTGATGAGACTAGACGCTCTCTTCAAGAAGTTTAAAATTGAATTAGAAGTAACATCCCCACTGAGTAAAACAAATATTGCAAACAAAACCTTCTGTGCTTCACTTTCTAGTGTTTCTACAAGTTGCAATAGAAGTCTTGCTCTTCAAAGGCAATGAAAGCCTTATGCTTTGTGAAAGTCCATAGTACTTCACTCCTTTGACTTGCTAACTTCATTATAACTGCTAATAGCAAATTTAGATATACCACTATAAAGGCTTCCAGCCCATTAGTTAAGGGGGCAAAGGGGTGGCATTCATGTCTCTACAAACACAAATAGAACGATGCTGTCTCTTCAGGTTTGATTAGACCTCGAATGAGGAAGAGAAAATTGGGTCTTAGATTACTGGAATGGCATGAAGAGCTTAATTTAAAAAACTCATCTATGAAGTGAACACTTACTTTCTATTTCTTGAGATGGAAATTACTTTCAGTGAGCAACATTAATGATTGTCTATCTAAAGTTGTCATTCTGGCACGCTTTTTGTGATTTTCAGACTATTAGGAGGTGACATAAAATACTTGAAAAGTTGGGCATCTTTTAAGCTTTCTTGGTTTTCTTCAGCCAGAAAGTGAAATGTCAGAAGCTCCTTAACAACTTAGGAACCCATGGGCTATTTTGGAAAGAGATACAGGACTCAGACTCTCAGTTGAGCTATGATGTTTTAATGAGCTTTGCTGCTGTTTGATGCAGGCCAGGGAGGCACATATAACTAGGCAAGGTGGCTTGGCTGACACACAGGTGCCATCTGAATGTGTATCAGAAAGTCTGAGCCTCCCTGGATCGTGAGAAGCTGCACAAATCAGCTGGACTCCTCATCAGCTCCAAAAGTGGGGCATTCCTCCCTAACTTTACCCTTGATTGCTTAAGCATTTTAATTGAAAGGAAATTTGTGGTTGCACTTGTTGATAGATCTGGCATTTGAAAAACTTTTCCATCATAAAATTGTGACCTTGCTACAGCACTTCAACGTCCATAGGAACCTTAGACAGTCTTTTAGGTCACCTTTAAGCTCTGAGGAAAGATCATAGAGCACTGCTGATAGACAGCTGTCTGCTAAAAGATTCTCAGGGAAAATCAGGAAATAAAGGTGTCCCAGGTAGTCATCCCAAATAATCATTGCAAACTAGGAATAGGAATTAAGATGACATGGTTATTCATAATACATCAGTTCTGAAAAGAAAGAATAAAAGTGTTTTGCCCAATATATTCCATTTTGTGCAGTAGCTAGAATTCACATCTACAGAGTATATTTTAAGAACTACCCACACCAAACGACTTTGCCCCATCAGTTTCATCAAGGCTTTGGGTCAGCTACTAAATTTTAATTCGTATTATCCCCTTCCTTTTTTTTTAATCCTCAAATGAGTTTACTGAAAATTTTAGTTTGAGTAATCCAGGTGCTTGTATTTGTGGCATGTGGTAGTATAGAAGGCAGCACGTGTAAGAAACAGGCATTCACCCGTTTGTGATTTTATCTGCACAAAAAGCCAGCAGACATCTTATGCTGCACTTCTGCAGATTACTTTTAGTTATAGGCCATGGAAGTCTAATGTTAAACAGTGTATTCCAAACCGGACAGGGAAAGACTCTGTGCTGGGTGGGACACCATCCACTTCAGTGAAAGTTCAGAAGTTCCACAGATGTAAATATAGAAGAAAATGTCTACATCTCAGTTAGAGGTGGAAGAGCTTCACTGTGCCAAGTTATTTGTAAGAGAGGGTATATTTATGGTATCTGCCAAGTGAATGTGGCAGGACACAACAGTGAACCTGGCTTAATTAATTCAGTTACCTGCCTGGTCTAACCTCCTGCTTTTTAATTTGTTTGTCACTACCTTTTAATCATAAGATGTTTAAGATAGGATGCAGAGGAGGAGAGGAACTCACCTTGGTGCTCACTCATTGACAGATGTGCCTCACCCCTTTTTGGATTTAATAGATAGAAACTCAATATATAAAATCCCTCTGTGTCTAATAACAAAATTAATTCTCTTCAGGTAAATATTGATCAAAGCTTTGTCCTACTTCCTGTATGAGTACATCCTGATACTGCCCTAAACATGTCAAAAAATGTGCCTGATAGAGTCATTCATGTATGATGGAAGCCTTCTTAAAAATACACCATAAATTAAATGCTGATGGTCAGTAGCTGACTCTGGCAAGCAATTTCCACTCAAAGTGCAACTGTCTTCTCAACTACAAACTTTCACAATAAACTCCCTGGCCATAGAAATTGTTTCCCAGTTCTATCTGCTACAGGATGTCTGCAATGTTTGTCAAAGCACATAAATGGGAGGAGATGCAAAGCAGCTAATAGCTTGTACAGGAAAACCTATTTCCAAATTTCCGGCAATGAACTCCTTCCAAAACGTCTTCTCAGGAAAATGGCTCTGTCATTTACTTAATATAATTATTTCAGAATATGTCCTGATTTGCTGTATTGATAAATGCTGTATTGGCAAGTACATCTGAAAAACTAGCACACAGAAACATGGTACTTTACAGGAAGCTATTACTAATAATGAAAACCTTTCAGAGTAAAAATGAATAGCTGTATCATGTGCAAACCCTTTGTCATGAGGGAACAAATGAGCCCACGAAGAGCATACATAAAAAGTAGATAGGTCTGTATGAAAAATATGTGCTCAATTGTAAAAGCATTTTTTGTCGATTACCAATTATTTTTTGCAGTAATACCTAGAAGATAAGCAACTGAATGAAAATCATCTTCCTTCTCATACATTTTTTATAAAACACATATAGGATCCTCTGCTATAATAAGTATTTAGACATAAAATATGGCACTGTGTCAATAAGGCTTGTACATACATCCATGACACTACCAGTAAATAGGAATATGGACCTGAAGCCACATGATAGGAAGGCCTTGCTCTTGTGCCAGCTAACCTTTTCCCTAGCTGTTATGTGTTCTGTATCTCCATCCCATTCCATTCCACATGTTTGATTTCGGCAGGTCCTTCCAAATTATTCTTCCTCCCTATACAGTTCTGAGAAATCCAACTCCTCTTGGCTCAGAGGCAGTGGTGCAGAAAAACTGTTGGTGAGTCAAGAGTAAAACATGTAGTGTAGTGTAAGGAGGCAGCTGGTGTAAGATGTAGGACTGGAATGAGAAAGGACCCAGTAAATGAACTTCTTAGATATTCACTTTATTAATCTTAGCAAGCAGCCAGACACCCACCCAGACGTCCTTAAGAAGAACAGGGAGAGAAAATAAGATGAAAAAGCTAGTGGGTTGAGATAACAAAGAGATTGCTTACCAGTTAGCATCACGGGCAAAGCAGGCTCTACTTGGGGATAATTTATTTATCATCAATTAAAATAGATTTGGATAGTGAGAAACACAGAAAATAAATATCAAAACAACACATTTCCCCTTCCCCCACGCCTGTTTTTTTCCTAGGCTCAGCTTCATGCCCAACTCCCCTATGTTCCACCCCAAGCAGTGCTATGAATTTTGCTGTCCATTGTGCCCATCCATGGCTGATGGGCTTGGCTGTGTTCTGCAGTGAGTCCGCTGCAGAGGTAGCTGCAACCGGCTATGTCCAGTATGGGGCAGCTATTGGCCTCTTCTTACTGTGTTTCTAAGACGACTTTCATCAGGTAATAGCTGCCACTGTTGGCAACACTTTGCCACCTACACCCAATGAATACTGCAATGGGTTTTACCTAATGTTTTCAGCAGCTGAAATTCAGTTTAACAAAGCGGTAAGTGAAAAGCGGTGGGCATTGTATTTCATTACTCTAACACAGTAGCAATCTCTAGGACACACTGTATGAAGAATATCAGCTTATTCTTCCTTGCTGACCTTCACTGTAATTAATAGCCATAATGCAAAACAGCCATTCAGCAGCCTCATAATACTATTTACACAACTCAGCTGAAAAAGAGTTCAGGATCTCATCATCTGCTTTTTGATTAACCTTACTGTGTCTTTGCAATGAGACCTGTCATTCCCATTACTGTTTCCTGGCACAGAACACAAAGTGCCATTTGCAAAGGTAGCTGTGTCTCAATGAAGACAGGGTACAGCCAGAAAACAGCACTACAAAGTGCTGAATTTGAGTTTATGTGCAACATTTGCAGAATCCTGTTGAGTCCTGCAAGATGGGGTCCTCCTGACTCCCTTCTGATCTAATGCTCCACCTCACAGAGCAAAACCAAATAACTGCTACCTCATAAATGAGGCAAATGAGAATTTCCTGGTTTTAGGGATCTTGAAAAATGTACTCTAGCTTTCCCAGGGGAATGCCTTAAACGGTTTTATATTTTCTCAAATGAACATTCATGTACTGATTCACATTTACAGCATCTGGCCATGTAGATTTTTAACATAAACTTGTATCAAGTAGGAAAACAACACCTATCATTATAAATTGGTTTGCATGGATGCAAAGCTTTCTCTCTACGGATTTCAAGCATGCCTCATTTGCAGTCCTTACAGGTTATCCCTAGGGACATTCCCTGCCTGTAACCTGGAGGAGGTTGGAGGCTGGGCTGGATTAGCATTGAGACACATGAGCAAATGTAGTCAGGAGTCAGGACTATGCCTGAATGATTTTGATTTACAAAACTAAGCTGGAGATATTCATCTGTCACTGGAGGAGTGAACAGCAACTGTTCAACAGCAGCTCATCACTGCTTTTAACATTGCCCTTTCTACGTAGGGGGTAAATACATTACATTGGATGTTGCAATGTGAGTGCTTACAGGGGGGACATATATTTTGTTTCTCTATAAGATGTAAATCTCTCCACTCTTGGATGCGCTTCTGGGACAACATTACTTAATCCCAGTGAAACATGTTGTTAGATATTTTTCCCCTTCAGTTACATTCCCCTTCTCTCCGGCTCGTGTTCACAAATGTACCTATTTTCCACCCTGTGTGGAGACTTTACAAGTCAGACTCTATGTACTTTGAGTTTCCTCTCTCTTTCTGGAATAGCTGTGCTTTCAGGTTCTTCTGGGCAATTGTAAATTTGTTTGACCAGGGATAGGTTGTGTCTACATTTATCTCTGTATCCAGTAATAGGAAAAGTATTTTAGAAAGAAAGTCTTTATTCCCACTGAAACATGCAGTCCTGTTTAAGCAATATCATGTTTAAAACCATGCGCTTTCTTTTTAAAGAAAGAGAAGCTCTGGGTATTTTGTACAGGGTGCTATGGCTTTTCATTGCAATCAAATGTTGCAACATGGGGGAGAGGATCTCACTTTCAGGGACAGCTCCTCCTGACTTAGGCTGAATCCATCCTGTGTAGGCAATGCAGAGGAAGCATCACCTCCAGGTTTAACTGCAGATACTCACCCTCTGGTCTTCAGGCAACGGGCCTTGCAGAAGTAAGAGAAGACTATCTCCTGCCTGCAGGATTTGTGTACTGTCTTCCACTTGTGCTGTGCTTCCTCTCCAATGAAGATGGCTATAAACCAAAACACAGATGCCATTCTACTGAAATTTTACTAATTTTATGTTCTTCCCTGTTTTATTGCTGATGCTATTAATGAGCCCTTTGTTGTGGCACTGGTATTAGAGGTATCTTTTCCTGTAGAAAAGGAACCACCTATTTGAGGCATTTTAATTATTCTGGCCAGACTAAACCATGAAACTTGTTATGAAGCTTTTATGTCGATTATTACCAACAACATAGCATATTAATTATTCCTCTGTGAATTCTTGAAATGTTAACTCACTACATACTGCTAATTAAAGAGGGCACAGCTCGGTGAGCACTTCCACCAGCTTCTTCTGTACCTTTGGGTGGATCCCACCTATCTCCATAGACTTGTGTATGTCTAAGCGGAGTAGCAGGTCTCTGATTCTGTCCCCTTGGGTTATGGGGCTTTCATTTTACTACCTGTCCTTGTCTTCCACTTCAGCAGGTTGGGTACCCAGTAGCTGGTCTTACTATTAAAGATGGAGACAAAGAACATATTAAGAACTTCAGTCTTTTCCTCAGTCTTTGTCATTATGTTTCCAACCACATCCAAAATTTTTCTTACTTTCCCTTTCTTTTCTCAAGGTAATGTGAAGTTATATTTAGTCTTCTGGTAAAGTGCTCTGGGATTCTTCGATGAGGCCTTCTGTAAAAAGTCCAAGGCCCTGTCAGACTGGGAATTATCTAAATCATGGGGAATTGACTAAAGAAGACAAAGCTATTAAACACTCCATAACCCAGATGTTTTAGAGGAAATACTGAGAGATAAGTATTAATGAGGCTTTTTTTAGAAGATAGGAGAGTGAAGAAATGAAATACTAATAATACATCTTTTGTCCCTAAAGTAAAAAGAAAAAATGTGTCCAGAATAAGCAGAATACTTTTTGTTAGAAAAAAAATTGCAAAAATTGCTAGAAAAAATCCCACATGCACATTGCACTCGCATAATTCCTAATAGGACTTGAAAGTATGGTTTGAGAATTCCATATTTTTCTGAAGATGCAATAATCTTTGCAAATTCATGCCAATGTTGCATATCTGATTGAAAGATCCTTAAATTAAATACCTGGAGTGTATTGCTTTGTGGCACAGTTTTGTTTTGCCATATTGTGAGGAACATCTTTTCCATTGGTCAAACACAGCTGGTTTGATGACAGCAATGGAAAAAACAGACGTGTACACACAGCTCCCATAAAATTTCAGTAGGCTGGCATACACAGTTCTACCAAAAGAATGGAGGAGGACTGAGTGAGCAGAATTATATCTGAGCTAATCTATCAAATAATAAGAATTTTTAAAAACCACTACAACACCGTTGTAGGTCCCAGTTCCCTTATAAGCTCCTTCCCAGCAGCTAAACTGTGTAGAACAAATCAAGCAAGCAGAATTCATTACTGCTTCGTTACTGCTAAAGCAAATGCAGTCCTATTTTAAAAAGCATGTCTACTACAGTACTTGCTCACTTTAAATCAGTGTTCACTTCCAGGTCTTCTTCTGGCTGCACTCAGTATTGTACTGACACCATAGAGTTATACCACTCCTACATAAGCCTTACAGCTTGAAACGATGTAGAGAATCCTTATTAACATCTTACAGGCAAGATAACCACAGTTCTTTGCATAAGCCGTTTATCTGAGTACCCTGTTCCACCTCTTATGATTGGATTTAGCCCCAAAAGTAGCTGAGTGCCTCTGTTTATCAATTCCATAATACATTCTTAAAAAACACCCTAAAGTAATATATCTCTCCTCATATATTTAACTGTTTTTAAGATCTTAGCCAAAGGACATACATTTAGTTAAGGCTGTGTGTGATCCTGCTGAAAGTCATAAACCTCCCTAGCTTAATGGTTCTGCCAGAATACCCTTATTTAGCTTCTATAAAAGCATAATGTAAAGGCACTTATTGGGAAACATAGTTTATATCTGGCTCTTTTCAGCTGAAGTGAGTCCTTGTCTCAGCATGGCTAAATTGCTCTCTCTGCATGTCAGCTCCTCTCTGCCTGCTGGCACAGACATTGCTGTGCTCCTTAGCACTTCTGAGGTTGTCTGCTCCTCCTCCTCTTCTTCCTACAGCACTTGGAAGACAGGAACACAGAGATTGTAACAGAGAAGACCTACAAGTGTAAATGCCTCTAATAAAAGAGACAGAACAACCAAAATCCAATTTATGCATAACACAGAATATGGGTCCTGAAGCACTTTGGAGCCCAGCTCCTTCTCTGCATGTGAAGTCTCAAAATGCAACCAGTTCCCACCTATGTTAGGGGGAGCTTAGCTTGTAAACTGGCCATTCAGGACAACAAAGCAGCTTCATGTGGCCATACGGTTGATGCACTAATAGCTAGCATTATAACTAGTATAATAACTACACACTGGTGTAGCCTGACAGCACATTTAGTTCCCCAGATTTCCCTGTGGAAGTACCATATAAGGCAGCCAGCACCAAATTTGCTGTCTGTGCCCTGGCTTGGCCACAACACCTGAGCAAGCAGACTGTATATAAGGAACCCACTGTACTGCTGGCAAGCATGGGGTGGTCCTGCTCCTTGTTTGTTCATACCTGATGCAATTTGCTTTTCTGCCTGTTCCACATGATCCAGCTTGGCAGGAAAGCAGCTAACCAAGTCTGCTTCTTGCTCTCGGAGGTCTGAACCCAAGGTCTAAAGGAAAGCTATTTCTGCAAGGCAGAGTAGAAGTGTTTCTTCCCACAACCCTCAGACCCAAAATGGGGAGAGACTGCTTGAAAAATAGTCCAAGCCCTTGGAACATGTCTGTTCAGGAAATACAGACAGAAGAATAATAGCTTCAGCATTCAAAGAATGGTTTTTTTTGACTACTAATTGAGAATGTATTTAGAGTTAGATTCTGGAAAGGGTGACGGAATCCGATGATGAAGAGACAAAACTGACGCGAAGAGGGAGAAGGATACAGCTAATACATTCATAATGAGAGTCTTAACTCTCTCTCCTGGGACAAACTGAACATGAAGACACCCAAAGCAAAAGAAATGAGCCAATTTACACAGTAAGGATGGGAAGACCTAGCATACAGTGGTGATTCATCCACTTTAAGGACTCTGGGTGAAGTGTGGGGTGCTGTTTTCACTGGTGCTTGCCAGTTTCAAGTTCCTCATGGAAGAAAAGACAGAAAGAGGCAGAAATCAAGAGCCATATCCAGGGAAAACTGGTTCTTTTTTACTTCCCCCTCTACAGTCCTCAGCTTGCAAATGAGCTTCTTTCAGCGACATGTGCCTGTTCCAGGCCTTGCTTTTGCTCGAGGCTGGGAGGACTTGGCAGAAGATCAAGAAATCAAGAACACTTTCATAAATTTAGGGCTGAGCTGCCTTGCCATCACTTCTAACCTTGTCCCCTGACACAGAAGAGCTCCCCACTCCCCACGTGCCTTGGTGTCATGAGGGCCTGCTGCTTGACACTGGGAAGGATTCATAAAATTAGAGTCCATGTTCAATAAACATGATGGGATAGAAATGGCCTAGGTAGCACTGCCAATATAGGGCTCATGGAGAACAGCGATTTTATCAACTTTGAAGCAAACGCAAAAGCTGTCACTAACAGAAAGGTCATTGTGCTGTCTGCATAGTGACAAATGTGACAAGTTGTCATAGTTTAAACCCAGCCCGTACCTCAGAACCACTCAGCCTCTGTCTCAGTCTCCTTCCTCCTTCCTCCCCCCGGCTCCTGGAGGGATGGGGAGGAGAATCAAAAGAATGTAACTCCCATGGGTTGAGATAGAACAGTTCAGTAACTAAGGTATAACACAAATCACTGCTACTACCACCAATAATAATAATGATAAGGGAAATAACAAGGGAAGAGAATACAAATGCTCACCACCCACTGACCAATACCCAGGTAGACCAAGCAGTGATCTAACCCTTTCTGGTAACTGCCCCCAGTTTATATACTGGGCATGATGTGCTGTGGTATGGAATACCTCTTTGGTCAGTTTGGCTCCGGTGTCCTGCCTCTGTTTCCTCCTGACTTCCCCTCTTCCCTGGCAGAACATGAGACTCAGAAAGTTCTTGGTCAGAGTAAACGTTACTGAGCAGTAACTGAAAACATCGGTGTTATCAGTGCTGTTCCCAGACTCAAAGTCAAAAGTACAGCACTGCAGCAGCTGCTAAGGAGGAAAAAATGACTGCTACTGCTGAACCCAGGACACAAGTCCAACAGTTTAGCTTTTTGAGAATGGTGCCCAGGAGAAGACAATGTGTCTGGTGTACAGTGGCGACCTTGTCACTGCCTGTGGGCTTCCCACTGTGGAACTGGCATCACTGCTCCCTGCTTTCCCAAGGAGAGGGCACAAAAAATGCTTGGAGAAGATGACTGAGGACCAGGGCAGTACACTGCTGGTAAGAAACATCCAAGATGAGCATGACAGCCAAGCATAACACATTGTGTAGTGGACGGTAGGTTGCTGTGGTACTATATAAGCACACCAGCAAAAGCTTACCTTGATACAGTGCCACCAAGTGTCACCAGACCCAGACTGAAAGCCTTTGCATGCGGTAAGAGGGCCTTATGCCTACAAGATGCTATTTAGATCTACACTAGATCAGTTCATTGCAAATTTCAATCCCAGCTTGGATTGCAAGCATGAAAACAGCTGTGAGAGATTCTCCACAAATCTATACCTTGTAGCATCCTTCACACTTATAAAAATGACCCTTTCTGATCTGGCAGCATTTCACCTATCATTCACATGAGTACTGAGGGCTAGGGCAGAGATCAAGTCAAAGAAGAATCACTTTCTCATGTGTGATTCAATTTCTCTCAGGTCTTTCTAGTTCTCATCAAACAGCCTTTAGAATTCTAATTTCTGTTCCACTTTAAAGAATAAAAATAAAAACTTCATGGCTCATGATACTCTGTGGCTCATTTTCCATCTATTTGCTGTAATGAAATTAGTCTATTTTTTTTTTTTTTTTTTTTTTTTTTGGTAATTGTTGAAAGCTGATGCTTCCAAATAATGGACAGAGCAAAGCATCGGTCTTACAATTGTTACTGCATAACAGCATTTGCAGTGTGCAGCAAACAACTCCCGGATGCAGCCCATCCCTCCTGCTTGCCTGCACAGTTACTCTGACCACCGTCAGGAGCTTCTTTTCTTCAGCATGGAGGCCACTGGAAAACCTTGCCTCATCACCATTCAGGTTTATTGATGACAGTATCAGAAAATACGTTGTATTTTGAATGTGTCTACTTCATGTAGCCTGTTTCCCCTTTTGAAGCCAGTCCCATATAGACTATGTTCTCTCTGGAAAGTGTATTGCCAGTGAGGGCTAGTGTGCAGTGCATCTGATGTCCTGATAGGGCACACTCTCATTAGGCAAATCCCAAGGATAACTCCAAAGCTAATGAGAATGGTTACAGATGCATTAACAAGGTCACTGGTAAGAATATAGTCACAAATCACCTAATTAGGAGAAGGAAAAAAAACCAGACAAGCTCTTTTACATTTCTATCTTAAAAGTGACCCTCTGCAGCCAGCTGCCGGTAATTGCTTCTATTTTCTCCACATGTATGGGTGGCTACCAAAATGCCCCTCTCATTCTTGGGGTTTGAGAAGAGAGGAAGAAGCAGGAATCCCTGCATTCTGGAATTTTGATCCAGAATGGACAGTTCATCTGTGATTTTAAGCGCATCTCCTCAGGCCTGCTGCTACATACTCCATCTACTCACCTTCTGAGTCATTCTGCTCTCACTTTGTGTCTAAGGACATCGGCAGAAACACAGAACTTGCTACACTGGATGCAAGACATACAGAAATGAAGAGAAACATTAATCAGATTTTCATCAAATCAAACCTCAATATATGAGAATTACGGTCATTGAAACTCACTTCTCACACCATTGGGTAATTCTGACTTTGTCAGGTTCTGTTTGCCTGGTTACAACTAGTACAGAAAAATAGACATGTTGGCACTGCCTAAGGGAACAAATAAAAATTACACTTCAATCTCATGAAGTGAATAGGGTAAAACTACAAATTTACATGATTCTGTCATTCTATAGGAAATGTAAAGCTGACATAATCCACTCCAGCTTCATCAAACCCTCTACATTTCCACCAGGCTCAAAAACCCCAAAATCCTTCAGCTGCATGAAAAGAAAATTGTTCCTGTTCAACCAAAAGCTTTTGACTTAGCTGAATCAGTGCCTTTAGAGAAAAACAAACATGTGCCTCCAGGAAACTTTTGACAAACTACAAAGAGATGCAAAATAGCAAAATGTCCTGGTCTGCAGCTGAACACTAGGAAACGCCTTCCTGTTAAGTGGGCAGGAGATTTATTCTGTTCCTGATAGTGAGAATTTACCTGTTAATATGTAAACTAATAGAACAGTATTCTATTATGGGTTTATAATACAAATAATTTACCAACTAGCAATGATGCAGTGCATTATGGGTTTATAATACAAATAATTTGCCAGCTAGTAATGATGTAGTGTACTGACAGGTACAATAATATGTATACACACATGTAGAATGCCACAAATACTGAGGACGCATATAATTATAGTCATAGAAAGCCTAGATGCAAAACTTTTACATCAGTAGTACTGAGTGTGTTTATTTAAAAGGAGTATATATAAGCTAACTATTTGTAGCAAAGGATGATGCCTTGAAAACAGAGGTACTATACAGCCAATAATACTAGAAACCTTTGTCTGGATGAGCAGCTGCAATTCACCAGCTCAGGGAAGAGGGTTTTGTTTCTGGATAGAGGTTTCTTAGCCCAACAGACTGTCAAGAGAGAGCGATGTAAAGAAGCGGGGTGGGTGAAGAGTACAAAGAGGAGGGTGAAAGAGGAAAGGAAGACCTAGAATTACTTCAGCAACGCAGTGAAAGGGAAAGCAGAAGTAGGAACC